>APFE030505753.1:8473-32709 GCA_000404065.3 Pinus taeda
GTCCATACTACGGATCTTGATTATTGTGTACTCTGTCAATGGATGGCTGCGTCCATACCGCACACATCATGTATTTGAACTATCATACTGTATCTCTCTATGCAGATTCTCGGCGGCAGTTCGATATGATCTTGTAAAGCACTTCACCTCTCTCTTTCTCGAGGCTCATGCTTTAGGGGGCATCTATTACGCAGTAATTTGTCACCGTTGGTCACTGTCCTTGTTACCCCCCCGCTGTCACACATTGGAGGACACATTTACGGACCTGTGACCAGTGACACAACTTGAAAATGCTTGCATTGAGGTCTCCTAAGTATGAATTTCAATATCCCTGAAGACACCCTTTGAAGATTAACCTTGGAAAATACCTTTTTTTCATTAGCGCGGGTCCATAGTGTCTAACCCGTGCCAATGGCTCAGTTCCTACAAAGAGGGCGCGTCCATAGACACTCTTTCATAGAGCACGGCCCGCGCCACACAATTTGGGCATGATTTTTGGCCAGCGCGCAGTGGAATGTTTTTTCCTCCATAACTCACCTAGTTCTCTGAGGAAAAATCCCATAAAAGCAGTCGGGTGTCGTCTTTTCTATCCAAGACAACCCAACTCAATGGTTATTTTGGGACAATGCCAAAATCTCAGAAGGTGTCCACATACAATGCATACCTCTTCTCCTCCATTTACAAATACCTGTCTCCCCACATTGAACAGGCGAGTGATAGTATGAGCTAGAGAGTTTTGGAGAGAGTGCTAATGATAGTGAGAGCTGAAAGAGAGGTTATGCTGCCGGATTGTTGAGAGAGGAAGTGACTTTGCAAGACATGTTGGACTGCTGACCCAGTTGGAGGAGATTTGCAGTGTCAAGCCTTAATTGGTTGTAATTCTTCTCTTTTTTCTATTGAATGATAAGCGACTGTTATTATGGTTCCATTCACATGTTCTTCTGGTAATATTTGAATTATATCCTGCTTGACTAATATATAATTTTATGATATTGGATTTTACGCTTGTTTTGGGTTGTTCTTCATTTGTGTAGGTGTCCATGCGTGGAGCGCAAGGATAGTGACCAGCCAAAGCTAAAGGACAGGAGCGACACTTCTCCCACAGCGAATAGTGTTGGATCCCAGGTTGGTCTTTCTGATCGACTTTTAAATTATGCAATTAGGAACTTGCATGCAGCGTGTATGATTGTTGCTAGACCCCTGTGGGGCTAGTGGGATCACCTCTGTCCGCAGAGGGGATTTACCTCCGCAACAATCATGTTCATAATAGAATGTAAAAGGGATGTCAGAACTGTGAATGTGTGAAACCAGTTGGGGCATGGTGAAATGAAAGGGACTAGATTCATGTGATAGCTTGTGCATTCATCATCACACATGGGAATTTTTGGTGTGATGAGTGAGGAAGTTTGAAGTACATGATTCTTAAGGAGCCTGAGCAACTGATCATGAGACAGAAAATCCAATAAGTATGATTGCGGGAAAAGACAATATTTGAGATGATCAACTTCATAATTCCATGATTTCATGAGGGATGGACATTCCCATCCTGAGTTTGATTCAAGAGATGTGCGTCGAGAAGGATGCATTGTGACAGATTTATAAATTCGGTCATAAGTGAAACTTTGAAAATTTCAGAGATCACATCTGGAATACCAAACTTTCTTTTACACATGAACCCACATCAAGTGAAACCATGCAGATAGATGGATTGTGCATGAGAAACCAGATTTGATTGGGTTCTAGGGGCTTGCCATATTCGCGAGGTCCTGACATAACCATCAAAGGATGTTCAAGTGCCTCGACTCCCTGGCATGTCCCAGAAATTTCCATAATTCTGGAATCATATTTCAAATCTTGAACCAGGTCATGCATGGCTTGAGGGTTGTTGTTGTTGCAGATTTTAGAATTGCTCCCACGATGGTAGCCATCTATGTCATAGGTTGCACTAGATTTTTTAGGTTCAGCAAGCTAAATTGAAGAGTTGTCTACATTCAAGAGAATAGATGATAGGGAATGAGAAGTATGCTCTATGATTAAACTATTTTCAACTTCATCATGGACACCCTCACTAACTCATGTCAATTGAGGAGATAACTCATCTGATGTAGAAGTGGGAGAGCATGGAGTATCTCTAATGCATGTGGATGCGTTGTGAAGGGTAGGACACACAGGAAAGTGAAGTGAAGAGGAAGTTTTGATATGAATGTCTTCTTTAACTAGAGGAAATTCTAGATCTGATTTAGAGTATTCATGATAAAACGAAGGATCACATGATGTCCTTGGGCGTTCATCATGACATATGGAAGAATGAGAGTGATGACTACCCAAGACTGGCGGTTGATGGAAAGAATTAATTATACAATATTTTTCACCAAGATTAGAAAATTGAGATCTGTTAGAGAATGAAAGCCCATTGTTTTGACGCAAACAATTTTGAGTCAGAGGGGGGGAATTGATAGCGTCCTCAACTTTCATCTCCTCTACTGGTGTAATGTGACTACCTAGTGCCTAATCGAAATTTGAGCTAGCATATTGAGAATCGAGAGAATGTGCACAAGTGGTTGATGAAACAGATTGATTAAGTGATTCATGGTACAAGGAGTCATGGCTTATGAATGATGGATGATGGAAGATAGGCAGATGAACTTCAAGACTTGAGTGGTGAATAGTGATGTCCTCTTGCAAAATTGAGGATTGAGTCTTGGCTATAGGCATTCTGAGCCATTCTAGAACTTCTTCTATGGAAGTGAGAGATAGATGAGAAGATAGGTTGGGGACATGCTACATAGATTCCTCAACTTTGTAATCACCGCAAAGGGGTACCCACATCAAGACTGGAAAAGGAGGAGGACAAGGAACAAATGGGATGTTGGGCCCCTCCTCTACAATCTGAGGTGCCTCATGCTTTGCAAGAGTTTGGGAAGCAGAAAAATTAGGAGGTTCAGGTTCACCACATGAAGAGACATGAACCAAGAACTTGAACTATTATTCCAAGAAATCCCAATTCAAATCTTCTTCCAGAATTTCATAGCAAATTTGAAGAAATCGATTTGAAAATTTCTCAAATAATTCGTTAGGCTCCATTCTTAATAGTTTGATTCTTCCACAAACATATCGGTAGTTATACTTACCGAATACTTGATGGATATCCCTGAGGAAATGGAGAAGGGAACGGACAGAAGTAGGTGGCAAGGCATAACACCACTTATTAGCATGACCTTCAACGGTGAGGAAGAAAAGCACACAAGAGGACTCTTCATTATAGATTTCATAAGGCTCGCAAAACTGAATAAATTCGTAAATGTGCTTGGATATGGACATTCCATTCTCACAACAAAACTTTAACTAGGAAAAGTGATTGAGAAGCTCATTGGTGAGTGAAATTTGATCAAGGGAAAAATTGGAGAAACACCTCAAGAGCATGATTGGTTTATGAGCCATTTTAGATAAGATATTCAAACCAAATGCAACATGCTCAACTTGTCACCCGACCCTCCCTCTAGCAACATTTTGTTGATGATGTTGGACCCACCAACAAAGGGGATCTCCCTAATATGAAGTCCCAACTAGACCTCACACTGTTTGGTGTAGAAGTCCCATATGGTATGATGACTCGATTGCCATTATCATACATATCTACCTTGGCTCTGGCTATCAACACATGAGACTGTTACCTTGGTATCTTCAAATAATGAGGTACGTGTGCCTGGTGAGAGCGTAATGTAACTCATGTCTAGGTTATCTTACTGTAAAAGGGGAGAGTGAAGTGAGCCTCTTGATGTGAGAGAGTAGTCCCAACCCAAGAAGAAAAACACGTGAAAACAACAAGGGTTTGTCCAACATCCAGTGGAATAGTCCACAACATATGCGATAGTCATTAAAGCCAAAGTTCAAGAGAAAACATGTACACCATTCAACGAGATAGTCCACACGGGGGTGAAAATCATTAAAACCAAGAAAACGCAAGGATGGTATGTCTAATGTCTGATGGAGTAGTCCATATGAATAATACCACAATGATAAACAATACAACACATATTCAACAATGTAAGTAATAAAATAACCTAAGTAGTTCAACAATCTTAGTACAGGTTAAGCAAACATGCATTACAAACATTTAAAGAATAGTCTTACAAATAGATACAAAACATGTGTGAAAGTGTGCTGTCTTCAGACATGTTTCTGAATTAAGAAAAAGTTCCAAGACACATCTGTACACCATACATCACTAGCCCCAGTAGTGGGACATTGGATCCACTCCTCACTCCTCAAAGAATAGATTACAAACTCTCAAGTCTATGTGGAAGGCGCTAAGGTGAAAATTCCCTCACTAATACAATGAGGGGGTATATATAACCAAGGGGGAATAATTGACCCTTGTGACTCTTTGACTTCCCTCATGACTATTTGACTTCCTATCACTTTTCGACTTTACATGACTCTTCAACTCGATATGTGGGTCTCTTGGACTTCCACTTTACATTACATTGATTACAACAAGTACATAGTAGTGATGTGGCCGATACAACTCATGACACAACGCAACATGACACTACTGACATGTACTCTATGACTGTGGTGTCTATGTCAAGTTGTTGTGATGCTGAGTGATGGTATACTCTTGGTGTAACATGTCTTCATCTTCGCATGGAAAATTACATGCAGTCTTCGATGGTCTTGGTCTTTTTTTGATGGTGCATGTGTATGTGTCCCTTCTTCTCATTGCTCGATGTGTTTCATGTTTTTGTTCGAATGCAAGCAAGTCTTCTAGCATGCGCTCCTTTTTCCATCTCGTTCATTGTCACACCATGTTTCATCGGTGTACTTGTTCCTAAAATCACTCATGATGAGACAAAATCAAATCCAAAAATATCCTAGTCTAACATGATGCATTATTTTCAATTTTGGTGCAGGTGACCGACATAGGGACAAGGCACTAAAACTGCGTAGAGCACATATCATGCATGGATGTGAGGCTCAAGAGCACTATAGGGAAAAACTATGAATATGTCACTAGGAGGCAGATTTTCACAATCTGGAACAATAGTGGCTGCTAGGGGGGGAAGCATGTTGGGAGGCAGAATTGCGTAATTTCCAAAAGGAAGGCTAGGTAGGGTATTAGGGAAGCACTAGGCCAATTTTCACAATTTCCAAGGGGAGCACTCAGCAAGACATCCAGCTAGGGTCTGTGTAGTTTCTATGGGAAAGACAGTGTGGCTAGCAGGAAGCACTAGTAGGAAAACATGTCAATCTTTCCTAAGGAGGACAGGATCAGGCTGCAGGAGCTGCTGGTCAAAATTGCACAATTTTGTAGACAGTTCATAATTGGACGTAACTACGTAATTTCTTGGATGATTTTAGAGTGGGGAAGAAGGGCTAGTCATAGGAAAATTTGCATGATTTCTGGGCTGATTTCCTAGCAGGCCTACAAGGAAGCCTGTCTGTTAGATCTACGCAATTTCCCAAGACAATGCAGTGACACATAGAAAAGGCCTATCTTGCATGTTTGTGCAGTTTCTATAGGTAATGTGTGACAATTAGGTTGAGAAATTTCTATGCAGTTTTGGAGATCGGTGCAACCCTAGGCCACAACTCAAGTCAATTTTTCTGGTTCACCATGTTAGGTTCCTATACCAATAGGAGTCATAATTTTGAATGACTGAGATTAAACCTTGTAATATTGTACATACCTTTTCTTTTGCAAACGTTATCCATATTCAAAAAATTAAAAAATATAAAGAGGGTATGTCCTAAGAGAATAATCAAAGGACAAAAAAGAACAAAAAGGTCAAAAAAGATGAAAAAAATATGAACCCCAAGAAAAGGAAAAAGACCATGAAAGTGAGCAAGCCAAAATGCAACTCCTATTTAATTTTTTGCATAATAAAACATTATGTGTAGCTTGTAATCCTTACCACAATCCATGATGGTCAAAATGTTTAAACTTGCCTATTTCATGTCTATAGATAGAGAATAAAAATTTGGCCAAACAGTGTAACATTAGCAGATAATTAGATAGGTAGAGTAAGTAAAAGGAGCTCAATTGTTTAATCTGAGCCCTTGGATGTAATAAGGTTAGATTTAGTTAGTTTACTATTGTAAATAAAAAAGAAAAAATGTTTGATAAGAGTTTGCTAGCTCAAATGCACCCTAATAAAGTGAAGTAAAAATGGTAGGAAAAGTAGATGGGTAAGTAGGAGAAAGGCTGTAGAAGTATGAGGATTGATTAGACAAAAGCATATTTATCATTCTCATCATAAAAGTTCCAAATATGAATAAAAGATCAAGCATGAAAATGGATTTCAAATTTAATTAATTAACTACCTCCATTCATTTCACCTTTTACTTAACTAATTTCCCATAAATAAAGTCCAAAGTGTTCAAAAACCTTTAAGTCAAAGAGGCTCAGAGAATTTCTCTAACTTTTGGAGGGACCAGACCCTCGGCTCAATGATTTATGGATATTAAGTACTAAACTCCCCCCATCAAAATTCAACTCCCTTCATTCCCCCTCATTTCCCTAATAAAACCACTTTTCCTAAGGTTAAGACACTATTTGCCTAGGGAAAGTAATCACCCCCATGTAAAACCCCTTTTCCCAAAAACCCACAAAAACACTTTAGCCTAAGTTATAATGAATATATGTGAAAAGGAAACAAATAACAAAAAATACATTATGCTTAGCGCAATTCATTTCCGTCATTTTCATATTAACTTCTAACTTTTATATATTAATTCCCATTAATACCCTTTCCCATATGTATATATTAAATCCCTTACATTAATATCCCTAGACCTAGTTTTAAACTACAAATTTCACCCAAATCTCAACAAAGTTCATTAACTGATCGATTCACGATTACGTTAAGTAAAACTCCGCAAATCACCCATGCCACCTAAGTTCATCATTAACCCATGCTTAGTCACCATACCACCGCAATTAACCCATCTCCCCCTCCCCCCCCCCCCCATTACCCTCCACACTTGTTCGCAGCATGATCACCATCCAATCTAAAGGCCCACATCCAATGCTCATAATTAATTTTAGGTGGGATCATCTACCAAATGATACCCACCTGAAAAAGTGGTTTTCTGCCCGGCCCCCAATGCTACGTGTCATTCAATGAATGGAATTAGGCAACTCCCCCCGAATACCACCAATCCCACAAAAGTGGTGCGAAATAAACTACTTACTGCCCTCTCACTAAATGACAGAACCGCCTACTTTTCACTTTGCGACAAAATTCAAAAAAATCGAACAATTACCCGTTTAAACACGAAAACCCCAGTTTTGCTCGTTTCCACTTGTTTGTGCAGTAAAACCCTGTGTAACCATTCTACAGCACCTGAAGCCTCTGCTAACCAATTCAAGTAGGGTTCTCCTCCCGAAAGCACTTTGGACTCACTCCATAAACCTATAAAGCTCGATAGAGCCATTAATAACCCTCCCTTCCAACCCAATGTTTTCCTAACAATTTGTTTTATTTTACAAACAATAAAAAGACGGTAGCCTTGGATAAACAGTCTTAATACTAGTCATAAGACCTGTTTACTCTGAGATTATTATCAAATCTATTCAAATAGAAATGGAAAATAAAACATATAGTTAAAAGACAAGCAAAGGAAACATGAAATTAAATGATTTACTGTTGAAATAGACAGTAAAAACCTAAAATATATAGTGAAGGTAAAAGGACATAGTAAAGAACAATCAAAGTATATCAGGGTTAAAGAGTATCAGATTGAAGAGCAAGTTAAGTAAAGCAGCTAGCATGAAGACAAACAATAGGGAAGACAGTTACAAAGCATACAGATTCATGTCAAAGTGAAGATGGATGAGAAAATAGAGAAGTAAAAGTAAACATGGAGGTAGTAAGGGTTAAATAGAGATGAAAACACTTTCACCGACAACAATGAAGTTTATCCAAAGTAAAAGTGAAAAACAGTTAAAAGAAATCTAAGGTTAAAAAATGAAATCAGAGTAGAAGTGGTACATTCTTTAGAAATTTCCTATTTACGTCATAGTTTTTCAGAAAGTAGTTTAGCCAATCGAAGGTGAATTTTGTGAAACTAGAGGAGCTTTGTGTTCCTAAAAGGCTAATGTACCAAAACCTATCTCACTTTTTACACAGGTATCACCAAAAGTCATATAAGGGCATGTCTTCACAACCTATTTTTTGTACTGTGCAAAGTAATGTTTTTGACATATTTGTGTAGAGAATATTGTGAACAACTGGAGCTGCATTTTGGGAAAATGAGAGAGGTCTATCTCGAAAACATACTTATCTACAATAACCGCTTTCATTTTTCACATATCTATCTTAGATTGAGATATACAATGGTATCCATGGACCCTAATTTGGCATACTTGCTCGGGCATAATGCACAAAGAAAGGATGCAATTAGTGACTTGGATGCCTCATCATCAATTAAGAGTTTCTATCAAATTCGAATTTCTCTTCTTTTATCACCATCAATCCATAAATATAGTCCCAAATAGATTCATTACATTTGAGTTTCCTTTATTCGAGTTCTATTAATGTAAAACAATTTGAGATATTTGTAAAACCAATCTTGGTATTTGTTCAAGATATTTCAGTTTAGAATTTGTATAAATACTTCTTCATTTGGAGTATTTTGGGGTATATTCTTATACTTTCAATAGAATTTTGTTCAAAGACTGTAAAAGCTTTTGTATCACTGACTGGGCCAACATGCTGGATTGATGAATAAAGATTAGATATTTCAAGGGATTCATGTGTAAAGCAAAGTACAAATGAGAAATTTTATTGTGTTGTTTTATCTCCCTTAAATTTGTTTCATAATCTTAAGTGTTTCAGAAGTCTGAATGCCTAACTTGAATATTATTTTAGAATTTTATTGAATACACTCTGTCTTACTATTATACATTCCTAATGTTTTCTCTTAAACTATCGTAGCTAGGGAATTCTTAACTACTCCTTAGATTCTGTAGTTTCTCCTATGGTCTATAGTAAAGGATTCTTAATTTCCCTTTACTCGTGATTCACTATTGTTCCCCCATCTTATCCTTGGTCTGAGGATTCTTGATTTTTCTCTCACCCCCGTTAAGACTCATATCACCATCTAGTCCAACAATTTGTACTTCACTCTGCTATCTTGCCCCTTGAACACTCCCTTTAGTGATTTAACTCTATCTTTGCCGACCCTTCTTTGACTCCATTTCCTAATGGCCTATAAGGATTCCACCACCAGATATTTATACAAATCAAAAACCCCCCTGAACTCTAAAACTAGCCTAATATCTAACCAAACATAGCTAAATTATATAGAGAGAGTCGTCTTTGAGCCATAGGTTGGCTAGAGCCTATGCTTAAAAGTTGGTTTTTGGTTACCTTGAAGCCTTCCCTTTTTCCAAAACTTCTAAGGAAATGTTTTGAGTGATAACATAGTGGAAACCCTACTAGGGAAGTAAACCTCAGTCTCCTAAAGCTTTAAGGAAATCTTAATCATCATCTTGAGCACCATAAAGTCAGTTTCTACAGAAGTTTTAAAATTTACACTAAGAAAAATTTAAAAAGTTATAATTCTGGCTACCAAAAAAACCCATTATACCAAGGCCAACCCAGATCCAAACCCTATATTTACTGTGGATGATCCAGACATAATTATAAGAAAATCCAAAAAGAAGAGAGTTCAGTTGATAAAACACCATTAGTTAAAGCTAATTCTTGTCCTGATGAGTGGTTGTTTTCCGAAGATTTACCTTTTGATGTGCAATTTGATCTCTCATTGCTTAGAACAAAATATGAAAGTGTACTTAATGAAACTCTTTTAGATCCTGATTTTATTACAGACCTTGAAGTTCAAGTAGCTAATAGATCAATTAACGAATATACTCTGAATACCCCACTGTCATCCATTAATAATACTCTAACTGCTGAATGTTCTACCCAATCCTCCAACGTTATTAATACCCCTTCCATCACTACCAGACCATTCATTATTTCTACTATAGCTCATTCCATTGGCCCATTCGTTCCACATCTCCCTATACAACATAGAATCCTGTTTCCACCTGTAGACACCCCCACTTCACCCATTAGCCCTTCAAGTTCACTTATAAATACTTCTATCTCCCCTATACACACAATTGTCCCTTTTATCCCAATTTTTGTTATAGAAACCCCTTCATCCACTATTAATGTTTCAGTTTCATTTGTAGATATTCCAACTTTAGTTGTTAATATTCCATATCCCGTTGTTAATACTCTAGTTTCAATTGACAATCTTTCATTTTCAACTGTAAGCATCGCTAGCTCATCCATCTCCACCTCAACCCAAACTAATCTTCCCCTATCTCCAAGCCTAGCCAAGACTTTAGTCATGGCCAATATATATGCCCCTTTGGTGTTTCCTGGTCAGTACATGACCTACCTTAGGACTACCAAAGAGAAATTCAATTATTTGATTCTACCGGCCTATACACTGCTCAACAACATGTTAACACAATCAATTATTATTTTGAGTTACATGAGATAGATGATGCAGATGTAAGAATGAGAATTTTTTCCCAAACATTAGCTGGGGAAGTTAGAACCTAGTTTATAAACTTAGCTACTGGTAGTATTGCAGACATGACAAACTTTCATGGGATGTTCATCGAGAGGTGAGAAAGGAAGAAAAAACCATTGCCGATACTTTATGAGTATGAGAACATTAGGAGAGGTCCTAAATAATTAGTTCAAGATTACTGCACCAAGTTTAAAACCACTTACAATGCCATACATGCCAACCTTAAGCCTCCTCTTGATCTCACAATGATGAAGTTCCCTGATGGTTTTGATCTAGATATGGCCTACGAACTTAGGGAAAGAGAGCCTGCAACCCCAGAGAAAAGCCAAACCAATGTAGTAAAAGTACAAGCTAATCTTTTAGCCAAAAAAGCCCGAGAAAAGATAGAAAGGAGAGTAGGATTTATTAATGAAGCTTCATTGTCTCACAGTAAAGTAGATCTTTTGGCCAAAACTATAGAAAGAGTCATGGATAGATTTGACAACCTAGACAGAAAAATATGGGATAATCAACAAGAACCCCCAGTTAGGAATGATAATTTCAGAAAAAACCAAAATCAAAACCAAAACACAAGAAAGAATGGACCTAATCAAAACATTAGACCCCCTTCTCAAGAAAAATATGCAGAATCATCTGATCCAGATGATCCAGAACAAGATACCCAAATTAATCTAATGGGATTAGATGATAAAAACCCTGTATTCCTCTCCCAGGAGAGGAAGAATTTCATATGATCCAACAGCTTCAAACCCAGTCTGGAGAGTCATTTCACTATAACAGGGATATGACTCTGCCATATTCAAATTGCACAAACAATATAATTGAGAAGTAAAAAGAATGTTGTTCCTCCTGACCAAACTAAGAAAGCAATGGCAAATCAACCCAACATAATAATAAAGTTCATGTGTCAGAGGTGATTAAAATCCTCCCTATACCAAACCAAAATCCCCCTAGTCCCATCATTGAAGAAATAATTGCCAACAAACCCTTGGTTGAGTAGCCATCCACATTAGTTCCACTTAAAGAACCAGAGAAGAACACCCATAATGCTAGATCTGAAAGTCCCCATAAGGAAATCCCGAGTAAAAAAAAGGAAGATATTTCCACTCAGAACCCTATTCCAAAGGTCTACAACCCTTCCTCATCATTCAATTTGGGAGTACAGATATCCAAGATGAAAGTTATTAGTCCCTTTGACTGAACTGGTTAAAAACGAAACTTACAAATCACAAGTAAATCAAACCTTGAACATTACTGAAAATGAAGACTTAGTTAACTTGTTTGATGATAAACCATAATTATTATTTGGACCAGATGTTAATGGAAAACTGCAAGAAGGGGGAACTCCCCCTTTTTACATTAGCCTTAGTATTCATGATAAAATACTACACAATGCCATGTTAGATTCTAGTGCTTCTCACAACCTAATGCCAAAATTAGTGATGGAAGAACTGAAACTAGACATTACTAGACCTTACAAAGACTTGTTCTCCTTTGATTCAATTCAAGTAGAGTGTCTAGGGTTAATCAAATATTTTTGTATCTTTAGTCTAATATCCTGCCAAGAGTATCCTCATGGACATTGTTGTGGTTGATATCCCACCAAAATATGGCATGACATTGTCCAGATCTTGGGGAGCCAATCTTTAAGGATCCCTCCAATTGGATATGTCATATGCCACAATTTCTGTGTTTGGAAAACCCAAGAAATTGTACAGAGAAACTTTCATGAAATACATGGTAATCAATGAAGATCGACCTCAAAACTATCCCATCTATTCCATGCATTCAGATGTAGACTCTTTTATTATGTTCAACATTGATCCAACACCAAACGAAACTCCTAATAGTGTTTTTGTGGAACCAAAAGAAATTGTAGTTTCCAATGTTAATGAATCTAAAGAAACTCTAGAATTGTGAAATAAAGAAAGTAATCAGGTTGCTAGAAATAAAAAGAAATGGGATACCAATGATGAGAACTATGTACATGAAATCTTATGGCATTTAGAATTCGATGGCTTTGTAAATAAGTTAGGAGCAAGAGCAGGAGTATGGATTTATAATTTAGAAAACAATCACTCAGAGGGTCATGCCTATAGGTTAAATTTCAAATGTACAAATAATATGGCCGAATATGAGGCTTTGATTCTAGGTCTCAAGGTAGTTAGGAATTTAGGTATTGAAGGAGTTTCAGTCATAGGAGACTCAAAGCTAGTTGTAAATCAGATTAAGGGTGTATATATGAATAAAGACACTAGATTAGGTTATTATAGAGGAACCATTGTAGAAATACTCAATACTTTCCTAGAAACACAGCTTGCAGTAGTTCCTAGGAAGCACAATATGCAAGCCCATAGTTTAGCAATGTTTTCCAATACCTACAGGTTATCCTTTCAACCTGACCATCAATACACTACTGAGGTCAGGCACAAACCTTCAATCCCAGATAATGTGCACAACTGGCAAGTATTCTCAAATGATAGACATATAAACAACTTCTTAACTTTAGAAGAATAATTTGCACACAGTAACGCAAACCTAAAATGGAACCATTAAAATATAATATTGAGGAGTGTAACATAGGAATTATAGACAATCCCAAGCTAATTAAACTGTCAAAGCCACTCCTCTTAACTGAAAATGTGAAATATATTGAGTTATTAAAAGAATTTCACGATGTATTTGCTTGGAGATATGAGGACCTTAAATCCTATGACACTGGCATCGTCCAACACATAATTCCTCTCAAAGAGAATCAAAAACCTTTCAAATAAAATCTTAGGAGAATTAATCTTGTCTTATTACCTTCAATAGAAAAAGAAATTAAGAGAATGTATGATGCCAAGAAAATTACACCAATAAGTTTTTTTGAATGGGTCTCAAACTTGGTCCCAACCAAGAAGAAAATTGGTGAGATCAGAGTCTGTGTAGATCTCAGGAACCAGAATAAAGCATCACTTAAGAACAACTACCCTCATCCCAAAATGGACCACATCTTACAAAGGGTAGTTGGCTCAACCAGAATCTCATTACTGGATGGGTTTTCTAGTTACAACCAAATTTTGGTTCACTCTAACGACCAACCTAGGACTGTTTTCACCACTCCTTGGGGCACCTTTATGTATGTCAAAATGCCTTCGGGCTAATGAATGTAGGAGCCAATTTCGAGAGGGATATGGATATAGCCTTTTCCAAGGAAATCCATGATTTCCTTATGATATCTTGATTCTATTACTGTTTTCTCAAAATTAGACAATCAACATCTAGCTCATCTAAGGTAGGTCTCTATAAAATGCAGAAAGTATGGCATCTCCTTGAATCCAAAGAAAGCTTTGTTTGGATTGGAAGAATGGAAATTGTTAGTGCATATCATTTCTAAAGATGGCATAAGAATAGATCCTGCAAGAATTGAAGCCATCTTGTTGATACAACACCCTAGGAATATCAAAGAACTACAAGCCTTTATAGGAAAGATTAACTTCCTTAGAAGATTTATTTCTAACCTATCATAGTTAACTAAAGCACTAAATAACATGTTGAAAAAGTATTTGACCCTAAGTTGGACTATCAAAGCTAAGAAATCATTTGAAGACAACAAGCTAGCCTTGACAAAAACCTCGGCATTAGTTAGTCCCAAATTTGATAGGGATTTGATTTTGTTTTCCTTTGCTTTTGAGCATACAATAGCTACAGTTTTACTGCAGAAAAATGACCAAGGACATGAACATCCCATTGCTTTCTTTAGCAAAGCCTTAATAGATGCTCCCTTAAAATACAACATAATGGAGAAACGAGCATTGGCTTTAGTCAAAGCTACCAAAAATTTCAGGGTGTATATTTTGTATTCTCATATAGTAGCCTATGTTTCCAATTCTATAGTTAAAGACATCCTCACTCAGGAATGTCCTGATGGGAAAAGGGGAAAATGTATTGCTACTATCTTAGAGTATGATATAGATATTAGACCTACAAAGTTAATCAAAGGCCAAGGCTTAGCTAAACTTATGGTTGAGTCGAACTATCAGACCTTAGATATAAAATTTGTTGTTGCACTAGATGAAGGAGAGGAGATGGTGACTCCACCGATTAGTTAAGCTTTTGTTGAATCATCATGTTATACTGATATCACCTACATTTTACAAAACTTACAAGCTCCTCCTGGATTATCTAGAACCAAAGGTAGGTTTTTAAAAATGAAAACTTTGAAATTTTGTATACTTTATAATACTTTGTTTTAGAAAGATCATGAAGGAATTCTCCTTATCTATTTGCTAAAAGATGCGGCTGACAAAGTTATACAAGACTTTCATGCATGTGACTGTGGTGGACACCTCTATTAGAGAAACATTGTAGATAAAATCTTAAGGGTAGGTTTCTGCTGGCCAACTTTGTTCTCTAATGCCAAGCAATTTGTGACCTCTTGTCATAAGTGTCAAAATTTTGAAGCAAAAAGAAAACTTCTGCCATTACCCCTTAAACCAACCACTGTTGAAGTACCTTTTCAACAATGGGGTTTAGACTTAATTGGTGAAATTCACCCACCCTCCTCTACCCAACATAAGTGGATCCTCACAGCCATAAACTATTTCACAAAATGGATAGAGGTTGTTAGTGTCAGCCTTTGCAGCCTTCCTCCAATGATCAAACATGCTCTTACACAAGTGATTTTAAGGTGTCAAGGTCAAATTTTATCATTTAAGCGAGTCTTCAAATAAAATTTGGTCACTAGGCATTAGGTCTAGGGTTTGGTTTCACTCCTTTCAAAGTTGTCCAGATGTTGGTCTATGTCAGTATTCAGCTGAGTATACCACCATTCAAAGGGTTGTGATGATCATGTCACGTTCCATTGGGTCATTTCGCACCTTGTTCATGCTTCAGTTGCGCCTAGGCAAGGTTAATTTCCCTCTCCTAGGGTTTTGAAGCTAATTTCTCTTGGATGGTAAAATCATCAGAAAAACTTGTATCCTAATGTTCATACACCTTCCCCTATCCTTAGAATACCTTATCAAACACTTCCCATCATTGAGATTCCCCAAATTCCTCATTTTCGCACAAACCCTAGCTTCTTGCTACAACCTGGCAATTTTCTATGGTTGGGCCTGTGTTTTGCCTTTTTGGACCCCTTCCCCTCACTCAATTTCTGAGATTCCACTTTCCCCTACTTCTTAACATCCCTCCATACTTCCCAAAATTTCCTCGAGAATTTAGAATCTCCCTATCCCCTTCATTTCATTTCATTTCGGCAAATCTTTTGTTCCCCACATCGGTGTAGGCTTCACTCAAATGATGTTTCTGAGGAAGGAAAGACTAATTTGAAAACACTGAGAGAGGTTTTTGTCCACAACCAGCGAAGGAAGAAAAACCTCCTTCATTGTTTACATGAGTTTCATGGTTTTGAAGAAATGTCAAAAATACAATTTTCTTGCAAGAATTGATGCGCCTCTGGAGCGACCTCGGGAAACTCAAGTTTTCGCCTAGCGTGGTTGGCCAAATGATTTGCTTGATGATCCAAATGATAACTAGAGACAAATAAATTTCCAATGAGCTATCATGAGCTCAATTGGGAGTTGAGGAAGGCATTCAAAAGTTGATTGTAACAGCACTCTCCCTTTAGGCAGCCTCATTTGGCACATTTCGACCAGTCTTGGGAGATTTGATTTTTGACAGGGCAAATGAACTCCAAATTAAAAAATTCCGGTTGATTTGGAAAGTAAACTCAAAACAATTTTCAACGAGCTATCCTGCGCTAAATTTGGACACCCGGAAGGCCTCCAAAAGTCATCGGGAAAAGAGCACGATGCAGAGGAGGAGAATTTATAAGAAGATTTCGGCGTAAATCACATTAGGTAAGACATTTGCCGACGCGTTTCGAACCAACCAGTGTGGTTCATCGTCAAGACAAGTTGAAGAAACAGATCTAGCTCACCATGTTAAATAGTCAGATCATAGATTCCAACGGCTAAATTTGACTAAATGACCCAGGTCAAAATTAATTAAATATTAGTAATATGTATTATTATTTTAATATTTTAATATTATTATTGTTTTATTGATAATTGTAAATATTATTTTATTATTTATAATTAAATTAGTAAAAAATGTAAAAATTAAATCCCAGTTAGTTAAAAATTTCTTAATTTATTAATAATAATACAATTATATATATTCATTATTAATTTAATTATATTAGAATTATATTATTTTATGGAAAAAAGTATTAGGTAAAAATATATAAATTCTTTCTTATTTATTTAATAATATTCAATTATATATAATCATTTTAGTATTATTATTAATATTAATATTTTAATTAGTTTTTTAAATTATAATTTTTATTTTATGGAAAAAAGTTAATTTAGGTAATAATTATATTAAATTCATTGTTAGTTCTCAGAATAAATTTAATTTAAATAATACTAAATCATAATTATTTATATATATATATATATATATTATATATATATATAATGCTATATATTCTATTAGATAATTAGTAATAAGAAAATTTATTTATTTAAGTTCATAAAAAATAATTATATATAAACCCTTTAACCCTCATATTGATTATTATCCTTTTTGGAACAAAGATAAAATGGGTAAATAAGTCCCATAATTACCTAAGGTTAGTTTAAAAATGCTTTTTAATACAATACTTAATTATACAAATATAACTACAATCAAAGGAGAAACGTCAATAAAAATAGTTAATGTGAAAAAACGGAGAAAGGAGTTCAGAGAGATAGAATATTAATATATACCAATGTATAATAACAATATAAAGTATAGTAAATAAATAAATAAATAAATAGGCAAATAAATAATAAGAACCCATTCCATATTAAAATATAATGATAATAAATGAAAACTAAACAAGTTCATATTTCGTACTAGCATCATTATACTTACTAATCCCTTAATATTTACTATTATAAATAAGGAATAAGGTAAATAAATAATAATTATATAAATGTAATATATAAAAATAATGTAAACCAAAAAGTAATCATTAATAATAAAATTAAACAGAACATCGCCACATATGCATTTCAAATTTTCGACATGGTCAATTATCCAAGTTGCAAAGGAAGGCAAAGGGTCACCCAAACCATTTTTCATGTTTGTGGTGCTACACTTGTAGCTGATGTTTGGCTCTCCACCTTCATTTTGTGACCCTTGGGCGTTCTATCTCTTCATGGCACATTCTATATATTGTATGCAAACCATTTGCAAAGAAATCGGATGGTTGGCTTGTAACTTCTGGGGGACTGTGGGAAAGAAACTTTGTTTCTGCACTGTATATTTTTACAGAGAATTAATGAAAGGCAGCAGCTCTATTTCATGAGATTCATGTGGTTGTGAGTGTAGCAAGTGTGTCTCTTATGTTTCATATGTATCTTGTTATGTTTCATAGTTCATTTCATATTCATTTCTGGTGAATTTTTGAGTGAGATTAGGTAGAATTCAATTTTATTGCTCTACCTGTGGGAAAATTTCATGTACAGTGTTCATTCTTCTGTTGAAAAGGATTCATGTTGTCCATGCCGTTTTCACCTTCTTAATCAATCTCTCCATTCTGCCATACCTTAGAACTAAAATTGCTATGCTTTCCGCCTACCTTTCCGGACGAAATAATTTGTGCCTTTATGTTAAGTTCTCCGTTCGTTGAGGTCCAGTGGTCCCATAACATCCTAGAAACACAATCATTCATAAAAAATCACTCCTTATATTCGTTTTCACTTACTAGCCTAAGACAAATAGTTCATTGTAAGTCACCTTAGGCCATTTCATTTACTTATTCACTGAGCGTGACTCAGAGAGAGCCCTCTCCTGTTCTGGTAGGGCTAACTACCATACCAAGCGTGGTTTGTGGTTACCTTGAATTTTTCCTTCTTTCAGCCTGAGGCGGATTTAGGTGCTAATAGAGGCCATACCTTCAAGGCAAGCCACAGATACTATTATTATTAACTTCCTTGAAGCCAACATTCTGTCTATATTTGGATGCCCAACCAAGCTCATTACTGATAATGCAGCAAATTCTAAATCCAAACGAATGATAGAATTTTGCAATAAGTATTCCATTGCCTTGGGCCATTCTACAACCTACTACCCTCAAGGAAATGGACTAGAAGAATCTTCAAATAAAATCCTGATGAACATTATTAAGAAGTTACTAGAAGATAACAAGAAAACATGGAACAAGAAGTTGGTCAAGGCCTTATGGGCTAATAGACTGACCACCAAGAAGTCAATTGGTACATCTCCCTATCAACTAGTGTATAGCATGGAAGCTATTTTTCCACTCTCTTTGGGAGTACCAATGATGAAGATGCTCCAAGAACTGCAATCTGAACCAAATGATATCCAGAGGAGAATAAACTAGACTATTCATCTCCAACAAACCAGAGAAGAGTTCTACATCAGATCTCAACTTGTACAGGAACGGATCAAAAATATTTTTGATAGAAGGACCAAAGCATATGATTTCTACTTAGGTGATAAAGTACTCAAGTGTGATTCGAGAAGGGAAGATAAGCGTAAGCATGGTAAATTTGATTTCCTATGGAAGGGCCCCTATATCATCTATGCTTACAGAGGGAATAATGCTTTCTTCCTTAAAGGACAAGATGGTACTAAAGAAGGAGGAGGAACAATGAATGGTCAAATGTTCAAACATTATATTGAACATAGTTACTGATTTCACTTATTTTTTGTACATACTTTAGTTTCAAAAGTCTAGAGTTGATTGGATGGTGATTTTTGAAGTTGAAGCCTAGAGAGAAGGCCCTAAGATCTAAAATTTTTACTGTCATAAATAGTAATAATGCAGAAACATAAAAGGGAAATGTTGCAAGGTAATATCACAACAATTCAGAAGGCCATTAATCTACAAAGTTCTTGACAATCCACCAAGAAATGCCATCCCCAAGTGGAGCCACTGTTAGGTTCCTATACCAATAGGAGTCATAATTTTGAATGATTGCGATTAAACCTTGTAATATTGCACATACCTTTTCTTTTGAAAATGTTTTCCGTATTCAAAAAATTAAAAAATATAAAGAGGGTATGTCCTAAAAGAATAATCAAAGGACAAAAAATATGAAAAAAATATGAACCCCAAGAAAAGGAAAAATACCATGAAGGTGGGCAAGCCAAAATGCCACTCCTATTTACTTTTTTGAATAATAAAAGATTGTGTGCAACTTGTAATCCTTGCCATAATCCATGATGGTCAAAATGTTTAAGCTTTCGTATTTCATGTTTTCAATTTCATGTCTATAGATAGAGGATAAAAATATGGCCAAACAGTGTAACCTTGGCAGATAATTAGATATGTAGAATAAATAAAAGGAGCTCAACTGTTTAATCTGAGCCCTTGGATGTAATAAGGTTAGGTTTAGTTAGTTTACTATTGTAAAGGAAAAGAAAAAATATTTGATAAGTGTTCGCTGGCTCAAATTCACCCTAATAAAGTGAAGAAAAAATGGTAGGAAAAGTAGATGGGTATGTAGGAGTAAGGTTGCAGAAGTATGAGGATTGATTAGACAAAAGTATATTTATCATTCTCATCATAAAAGTTCCAGATATGAATAAACAATCAAGCATGAAAATGGATTTCAAAGGCAGTTAATTAACTTGCTCCATCCATTTCACCTTTTACTTAACTAACTTCCCATAAATAAAGTCCAAAGTGCTCAAAAACCTTTAAGTCAAAGAGACATAGAGAGTTTCTATGACTTTTGGAGGGATCGGACCCTCGGCTCAATGATTTATGGATATTAAGTACTAAATTTCCCCCAACAAAAAGTTACCTCCCTTTATTCCCCCTCATTTCCCTAGTAAAACCCCTTTTCCTAAGGTTAAAACACTATTCAGCTAGGGAAAGTAATCACCCCCATGTAAAACCCATTTTTCCCAAAAATCCCACGAAAACACTCTAGCCTATGTTATAATGGATATGTGTGGAAAACAAACAAATCACTAAAAATAAACTATGCTTAGCACAATTCATTTCTACTGTTTTCATATTAACTTCTAACTGGTATATATTAATTCCCATTAAAACCCATTTCCCCGTATATATGTAACTCCTCTATATAAAATAACACCACCCATTAGTTTAGCTATAAACTATAGTACTACCCCTTATCCCTCAAAAAATATTAAAATCCCACTCTCAGTCATTAATCCTACCTTAATCCATCATTAACCCTGATACCACTGCACCTCAACGCCCATCGGGCCCCCCACTAGTCTCCATGCAATTTCCTAGCGTGATCACCATGCGATCGCCTTTGTCCAGATCCGATGGCCCTTATCCATATCGGGCAAACCTAACATCCAAATGATACCTACCCAAAAGGGTGGTTTTCCTCCTGACCCCCAATGCTACGTGCCATTCAATGAGTGGAATCGAGTGGCCTCTCCCCAATACCACTGAGCGCCCAAAAGAAGTGTGATAGAATTCATTTACCACCCTCCTGCTACACGACAAATGATCACTATTCACCTTGTACCCGCAAAAACTAATTTTTGTAGGTTTTAACCCCATACAGAAATTACCTGGATATGAATTCTAAATCACAGGAAAAATAAAAAATGTGAGAGCATAACACATGAAACACATATACACAGAGATTTCCCACTGGATCCCAAAACCAGGACTACCAGCTTGATTTTTCATTATGTTTCTTTCAATGTTACAATACATATTTATACATGCCAAAGCATCCAATACCATGGACCTAAAACCATCACGTCCAAAACCATGGACCCAAAAACCATAGGTAGGTTCGCCCAACCTAATATAGGGTCCAAAAAAAAAAAATTCCCGGGGCGCTACCCCGGACCCCGTAGAGGGGACTACCCGCCCCCCTCAAACCCCCCACACAAAGGGGCTTGCCGTCCCCCCGCTTCACAATTGGCGCAACGAAGAGGGGGCTCCACCCCCCCTCTAACCCCCCAGTTCACTACGTAGGTTAGTCGTGGAAAGAATATAACATAGCCTAACAATCTCCCACTTGTTGTTTTCTTTCCACATGGGGGCCACAGGACAGCTTAGTCATTTTTCCAGCCCTGAAATGCCCATTGTTTCTCTACACCAAGAGAACTTCTCAGAGCTCACAGATTTTGTCAATGCATCTGCAGTATTCTTCAAAGTGTCCACCTTTACCAGCAACACCTTTTTGACTTGTATGATATCCCTCACAAAGTGATATTGAACATCAATGTGCTTTCTATTTGAATGATAAGCAGGGTTCTTTGCCAAGAAAATTGCACTTTAGCTATCACAATCTATCCTTATAGCTCCCTATACTAACCCCATACTTAAACACAATATCTACAACTAAACCGCTTCCTTGCTTGCATGAGTGCCTGCCATGTATTCTTCCTCTGTAGTTGATAGTGACACTATAGGTTGTTTCTCACTCATCCAACTGACTGCACCTCCAAATAGGTTAAAGACATACCCACTTGGAGATCTTCTTTGATCCAGATCTCCAACCCAGTCTGCATCAACAAAGCCATGAATATCCAACACTCTATCCAATCTTGGTCTTCCTTGGTAGCACAAACCATAATCACTAGTGCCATAAAAATACCTGAAAACCCGCTTCACTGTTGTCCAGTGCTCCTTCCGTGGTTTTGACATAAACCTGCTCAATACTCCCACTGCATGTGCAATGTCTGGTCTAGTACAGACCATTGCATACATCAAGCTACCGACTACATTTGCATATGGAACATGGGACATGTCCTCTTCCTCTTCTTGTGTCTTGGAACACTGTTCAGCAGATAACCTCACACCTACAGGAATAGGAACCTTCATCGGTTTACTATCCGGCATATTAAACCTCTGCAGTATTATCTCAACATACTTCCTCTGGTTTAACCAGAGCTTCATCTTTGCCCGATCTCTTTTAATTTCCATGCCCAAAATATAGTTTGCAGCACCGAGATATTTCATGTCGAATTTGGAGGACGATTGGGTCTTCAAATCCTGGATAATTTCTTTGTCATTTCCAACCAACAACATATCATCCACATACAAGACCAGATAAATAACACGGTCACCAATTAATTTAAAATACACACAATGATCTGCTTTGCTTCTGGTGAAGCCAAGTCCCCGTATAAATGTATCAAATTTCTGATACCACGTCCTTGGTGACTATTTTAACCCATACAGATACTTCTTTAACTTGCATACTAGTTCTTTCTTACCCTTCACCGCAAAGCCTTCAGGTTGCTTCATGTAGATTTCCTCTTCTAAATCCCCGTGAATAAATGTTGTCTTCACATCCATCTATTCTACCTCAAAATCAAAAGCAGCAGCAACAAATAAAAAATAATCTAATAGAAGCTACCTTAGCAACAGGAGAAAAAATATCACCAAAATCAATTCCCGGCACCTGGGAATAACCTTTTGTTATCAACTGAGCTTTGTATTTCTCCACCTTCCCTTCTGCATTTGTCTTCCTTTTAAACACACATTTGCTGCCAATGGGTTTCCTTCCAGCGGGCAACTCCATCAGATCCCAAGCCTCATTTTTGTGCAACGATGTCATTTCATCAACCATGACCTCTTTCCAGAGTTTTCCATCCTCTGAATCCACTGCTTCTTTCACAGTTCTGGGATCATCATCAGTAGACAAAGAAAAATTTGAACAGAAAGCAAATAAACTATACCTTTCTGGTTGCCTTCCCTCTCAAACTAATCTTCTCACAGCCGGAGTTTGTGGTTCTTCATCTTCTGATTCCTCCTCTGCTAAAGAGTCTGATTCTTCGTCCTTTAGATCAAACTCTACCTTCATAGGTTCCTTTGGTTGGACTTCATGTTTAATAACATCTTTCACCTCTCTGAACACAACATCTCGACTGTACACAATCCTCCATGTGACTGGGTTCCAAAGCTTATAACCCTTTAAACCATCCTTATACCCAATAAAGATGCATTTTTCAGATTTACTATCCAACTTGGTTCGTTTCTCCTTTGGAACATGTACATATGCATCACATCCAAATACCCTCAGATGTGAAAGAGAAGGTTTCTTACCAGTCCATACTTCTTGTGGAGTCTTATCCTCCAACGCTGATGAAGGTGACCTGTTGACCAAGTAACATGTAGTATCCATCGCCTCTGCCCAGAATTCTTGTCCTAACCCGGCACCACTGAGCATGCTTCTTGCCCTTTCCATCAATGTCTTGTTCATTCTTTCTGCGACTCCATTTTGCTGAGGGGTATATGGATTAGTCTTCTGTCGTGCTATACCACACTTCTTAGAAAATTCTTCAAATTCCTTGCTGCAGAATTCTCCACCATTATCTGTCCTCAGCACCTTTATCTTCTTCTCTGTCTGATTTTCCACCAGAGCCTTAAGTTCTTTAAACCTGTCAAAGACTTCAGATTTCTTCTTAAGGAAATATATCCATGTATTCCTTGAGAAGTCATCTATAAATGATACATAGTACACAGACCTACCCAGTGATGGAACTTTCACAGGTCCAAACACATCACTGTGCACAAGCTCTAATATTTGTTTCGTCCTCTTACCACCAGAGGGGAAACTCACCCGATTTGCTTCCCATATACACAATTTTCACAGAAATCAAAATCGAGAGAGCTATTACTCATACCTTCTACCATGCCTTTACCATGAAGTATTCGAAGGCCCTTCTCTCCA
>APFE030505759.1:0-35866 GCA_000404065.3 Pinus taeda
CAAGATAGCAAGTTTTTCAGGTGAAACTTAGACCAAGTAGCAGTGCAAGGAAATGCAAGTTAGAAATGAAATTAGAATGTAAATGCAAATAAACTAGATTAGAAATGAAAATGCAAGAGGACCAACTCATACGAGATCCTCATAAGAGGGTCGTTCCACGACTCCAAGTCTCTCTCGAAAGAATAGGAATTTGACCTTCCTGAGAGGCTTTGTGACAATGTCAACAACTTGCTCATATGTCCAAATATGTTGGAGCCTAACTATTCCCCATTGTACCATATCCCAGATAAAGTGGTATCTGATATCAATGTGCTTGGAGTGGTCATGGAACATGGGATTCTCTGATAAACAAATCCCACTCTGGTTGTCGCAGAATATCATGGTTGTATCTACGTGCTCAAATAGCTCATTGAAGAGCTTATTCAACCATATTGCTTCACAATAGGCCATACTCGCAGCAATGTATTCGGCCTTGGAGTTGATTAGCACAACTGATTTCTGCTTCCTTCTCATCCAACATATAGAAGGAGATCCCAAAGAGAAGCAGCACCTAGATGTGCTCTTATGATCCACCACACTACCAACCCATTCATCATTTGAATATCCATGTAGCCTAAAATTCTTGGCAATGTATTTCAGACCATAGTGGATAGTGCCCCGGAGATATCTCAAGAGATTGTTGGCAATAATTGAATGAATTTGATGAGGCTCAACCATATATTGACTCAACATGTTCACAGTGAATCATATGTCAGGACACGAGTTGACCAAGAACATTAGTGCCCCCACAAGTTGACAATACTCAGAAGTGTTTTCTAATTTGGGCCTAGTAGCACTTCCACACAACTTGTTAAAGTTGAGATCCATCAGAGTAGTCACAGATTTGCAGTCCACCATCCCACATCTCTCAAGTAGCTTCATAATATATTTTCTTTGAGAAAGGAAAATCTCACCTGGATTTTTCCAGACCTCCAACCCTAGGAAGTAATGCATCAGACCTAGGTCCTTCATCTTGAACTCGGAATCCAAATCCCTCTTGCATTGATGAATGAGAAGGTCATCACTTGTCAGAAAGAGACCATGCACATAAAGGACCAGAATGAGAGGTATTTCCTTTTCAACCTTAAAGTATAGGTTCAGGTCAACTTTGCTTCTCATAAATCCTAGCTTCATAAGATAGCTATCAATCCTCTCATACCAAGCCCTAGGGGCTTGCTTCAAGCCATAGAGAGCTTTCATGAACCTGCATACATGTGTCTCATGATATTGAACTTTGAACCCCTCAGGATGTTCCACATATACTTCCTTCTTAAGCTAACAATGCAAGAAGACAGTTTTGACATCCATCTGAAGAAGGTTCAAGCCTTGCGATACAACAAGGGCTATGATTGAACAGATGGTGGTATATCAGTGAACATATCTCATCATAGTCTACTCCTTCCTTTTGAGAGAAGCCTCGATCTACAAATTTGGCCTTGAATTTCTTAGCACTCCCATCTGCTCCATGTTTGATCTTGTAGAGTGATTTTGAAGTGACCACCAACTTATCCTTGGGTATAGGAACCACATCCCAAACAACATTCTTCATGATCAATTCATACTCTTTGGTCATCACATCCTTCCAAACCTGTTTATTCATGGCTTCTTCAAATGTACAAGGCTCGAATTGTACAATGGTACTCATGGAACCTAAGTACCCTTGGTACCTATTCAGTTGCTTGCTTTCATGAAAAGTCCCCCTCAGTGCAATGTGCTTCTCGGCATCTTCAAGAGTATCCTTAAGCCAAAAAGGCCTCTTTCTTGTAGTAGAGGGCCTACAAGGAGGTGGATCAATGGGATCCATCGGTCCTTGAACATCAAGCATTGGTACATCAGACGTAGATTCATCCTCCTTATTAGCATCATCATTGGCCTTCCTAGGAATAGGAAGATCTCGAATCTTTCAAATTGTATAATCTTCATTGAATGTGACATCATGACTTAGTTCCACTTCCCTTCGACCAGGAACATAGATTATATATGCCTTTGAAGTTTCATTGTAGCCCATGAATGTTCCTTTCTTCCCAATTGCATCTATCTTGTTTCTTTTCTCTTTTGACACATGAAAGTATATAGGACATCCAGAAATTCTAAAATGAGAAACATCAGGTTTCTTACCAGTGAATACTTCTTCGAGTGTCTTGAAGTCCAAAGCTTGATGTGGGCATCGATTTTGGACATACACATTGGTTTTTGCAATTTCTCCCCATAAGAACTTTGCAAGACCTTGATCATGAAGCATAGCCTAGGTAGCTTCGATGATAGTATGATTCTTCCTTTCGGCTACACCATTTTGTTCAGGAGTATAAGTGGTTATAGTCTCCCTCTTAATGCTAGCTTCTCTACAATAGTCTTTGAATTCATTAGACTCATATTCGGTCCCATTATCAGTCCTTAGAACTTTTATCTTCTTCCATGTTTGATTCTCAACCAAGGCTTTGAAGGGGAGGAACCATTTGAGTGCTTCGTTCTTCTTCTTTAAGAAATATATCTGTGTCTTGTGAGATAAATCATCCACAAAAATAACATAATAAAAATATCCACCCAAAGATGTAATGGGCATCATACCTGATAAATTAGAATGGACCAATTGAAGAATATTAGTTGTTTGAGTCTCACTTGAGGGGAATGGTCCCCTAGTATGTTTCCCTACTTCACGTCCCTGACAAATACCTTCATGATTCAAGTTGAATCTGGGCATCCCTGAGACCATCTTCCTTACATCGGGTAAGGCTTTAAAATGAAGGTGAGAGAATCTTCGGTGCCATAATTTGGATTGAAGATAGGTGTCACAAATCATAGCTCCCAATGGACTTCCTCCAACCTGATAGAGACCTTCAACCATGAATCCTATAGTGAATTCATCTCTTGGATTCCTTTGCCATAGACGAACCTTCCCATCAATGAATGACACATTAAAACCTTTATCTTCCATCACAAAAATAGAAAACCAAGTTCTTTTTCAATTCAGGTACATATAGAACTTCTTGTAGGTGAAGGGTTTGACATTGATTTAAGTGAAGAGTAACAATCCCAATTCCTTTCATGGGATAGGTGGCATTTTCCCCAAGTATGATCTCCATATTTGTCTCCTTAACCAATTTTGAGCGAGCTTCTTTATACACAGTGAAGTGCCTTGAGGCACCACTATCAATCAACCAATGGTCCAATGTATCTAGAGGAGAGGCGGTGGATAGGGTAAAAATAAGATAAAATTCATTTTGCTTTGCAACGTTAACTTCATCATACCTGGAGTTTCTCGAATTCTTGGGAGGACTCCACCTCCATTTCGAGCAATAGGTTCATTTCTCTTCCCTTTATTATTGAACTTGTTGTTCCTTTGATTTCCGTTTCCCTTGAATTTGTTGTTGTTGTTGTATTCATCATCTCTTGGAGCATCATTTTTGTGAGGACACTCTCTAGCAAAGTGGCTAAAATTGTTACAATTGAAGAACCTTCTGTTGATGCCTCGAAAATCGCTGCAACAACATTGGGGGATAACCACCCGGTCTGGACCTTAGCACAGCTCCTTTTCTATTTGGGATGGTGGCTCCGACTGGGGATAACAGGACCAGTTTCCCGATAATGAATAAAAGGGATGGATGGGTGATGAATAGTTTGCTTTTGATGATAGGTGACTAGCTTATTCTATTGAAAAAAATAGGGAAACTAATACTAATCCGGGGAACAACTTATTCATTCGGAATGCAGTGTTAAATAATCCTTATCTATCTAACAGGCATATAGATGACTCTGTAAAATAAACATGAGATATTCATCATTCAAAGATTACTTCATATGAATAGTCAAAATGAAGCGATTAGTACAAATTACTGCATTCACTATTTATATCATCGATACATATACACGATTGAAAGAGAAGCATGCTATAAACAACCATTAGTGGGATGCAGAAAGGATGCTGCGAAAAGCACATATATATATAAGCGATAATAGCAAGAGCGATTAAATAAAAATTCATATAATAGGAATGAGTACAGACGCAGATAATAGTACCAAGTGAGCTACTAATCAATCCCAGATATCAATCGCTATTCACAATTCTTCCTTCAACACAGAAATGCTTTTAAACAAAGACAATAGTGCACATTTGCATAAAAACCTTCCTCATTGAACTCAGAATAATTGGTCTAGTTTCATAAAAGAATATCCCTGAAGTACAATAGTGCAACTTCAGGGTTTAAGTCATATACAAAACTTTACAACCCTTTCTAAATGCATGAAAGGGTCTATAAATACTACTAAGCTAAAAAAATCTATGAAACAAAATCCTACTAAATTGGCATCAGTAAATGCAATCTATCTCCTTGGGGCGATCTGGTAGTCGGGGATGTGAATCATGACTCCGGCTATTTGCCTTTAAACCTGAGCTGGCTTATCGCAAGCATCGGCTCCACTTCTGGCGGTCTATTGAGGCGCAAGCTGAATTGGGCAGCAAAGGTGGCATCCTAAATGTCGGGTATGATATACCCAATAGCACCTGTAAGGAATTTTAAGGCGGCTCTTTGGCTGTATGGCTTCACTAAGAAGAACCAATAGGCATCCCATGTTAGACTGTTGATCCCCGTGATTAATCTTCCATTTTTCTCCAGCTCCGGGTAGCATGAATGCTCCAACATCTTTGTTGCTGTTAATTGGCCTGGAGTCATTGGGATCATGTAGAAAATAAAGAGTATTATTTACTAATTCAACCAAATTACCAGTGGTTGCCTTGCATCTAAAAATCGCTCTTTCTGCCTTCATTAACTATGATTGCCATTCTGTGAATAGTATTTCTTTGTGCGATTCCAAAATTCTTGGTAGATTAGTCGCCTGGCCCTGATCGGAATCTTGCCATTCCAGAAAACTTGTTAGTGTTTCTTCGGCCTGATCCAAATGTATCCTTGCCTTTTCTACCTTTTTACTTATGGATGCTACCAACTCGCACAATGGCTCTGCCTGGGTAATTTGCTGACATAGGAGCTTAACCTGATTTATCAATGCCTTATTTAATTGAAGCGCCTCTGCTTTAAATTCATCTACCTGAGGGAGCCTTTTCATTTGCTCAATTTGAGTTGATAATTGAGCGATTTGCTCATCTTTAGATTTTATCGTTCCCTCAGTTGATATTTTTAATTGCTCTAATGCTGCTGATAGCTCCTTTTGCCTTTGGATTGCGCTCTCGTCAATCCTCTATTTCTCCTCTTGTAATTGCTTAGTCAGCTGATAATTGTTTTGCTACTGTACTAGAAATTCCTGCTCCACCTGCTCTGCCTTCTGCTGAACTTCCGATAATTGAGCCTGTAGCGAAAAGATGTCTTGATCTTTCGCTTTTAATAAACTGCTCACCTCCGATGCTTTATCAATGGTCGCCACCGAATATGCTCTAGCGTATTGCGATAGCTTAGTTAAGTCATCAGAGGGATCAAATTCCTCTTTCCACACAACATTGCCTGTTACTGTTAATTCAGGGAATAGAGAAGGTTGATCAGCCCTTCTCCTCTTCCTCTGTCGCTTTACAACAACTTTATGCTTTGGGCTGTAGAATACATCCAAGGGAGGAATCTCTTCAATTTGCAAAATGATTTCGCCCGATGGATCCTTAGGAATTATTTCTGTTTCTTTTGATTTGGGTGGGTCGCTGGTTTCGCCCGAAACCTGTTTTGATGTCACTTCCTGTGTGTCACCCTCTTTAGAAACCTCATCATCTTTCGAGCACTCTAGGTTTCCGATGATTGAGTTGAATTGCTGCCATTGCTGGAGAAAATTCGGATCAATCTGTGTATCATCATTAACTTTCGAGCTGCTCTCTTCTTGAGTTTTCGCCTGGGTTTCATCCTGCCGCTACACATTTTCCTGGGTTTCTTCCTGCCTCTGATTATGCACTTCCTCCTGCTGCTTTGATGTAGTAGGAGGTTGTGTATTACTTTGCTGCTCAGGCTCGCTTGATTTTGTCGTCGTTGGAGTAGTCGCTAACAGGTCTAGAGGCAGAGTTTGCAACCTCTGTTCTCTAATTTTGTTAAATTAGGCTAGCCCCTCATCGTTGTATTCATTTCTGGCAAGCGATTTAACTTGATATAGCGACTCGTCCGATGCAAACAAACCCTCGAATCTGTCTTCTTTGTGCTCGATCTTGGCCAATTTGGCCTGGTCGAGCGCATTGTAAGCGATTTTCCTTGGATCATACTGCCTGCTTGGCAGAGTAGCTAGAGTTAGCAAATTTATCTTCCCAACTTCCTTCTCTGCATGTTTGATATCATGTAGGGTGTAAATTCCAATTTGCAGGGGAAAGGAGGGCCAAACATGATTTTTTTCTTTTTTCAGGGTCTGAGTAACCCCATCGGCATTGATTTGATAAGCTACTTCCCTGGCAAGTAACTTATCAGGGATGTATAGTGGAAGCACATGGGGCCTGGCTTGACTGCCAAAAACTCTAATGTAGGTGAATTTCTCTTCTCTGAACCAACTTGCTACTGCGGTTAAATCCAGCCCTGCTTGTTCAGAAATCTTCGAGGCAGGTTTATCAAAAATGGAGTAATGAATCGGCAACATGAAACCATTGCAGATTTGATATAGGTGGTATTTGTAGTTGGTCTTCCACAACTTTTGATGATATATGTGGATGGGTGTGGGGTCTTGCAACGTCCACCTCCATCCAAGCACAGGAAACTCAGAATTAAAACATAAAACATCCAACACATAGGCACTGTAATAAAATGGCGGAATGAACCTCTCTGTGACGCGAGAATTAAATCTGAAATTAATAATGGCCTTGGATAACTTATCGGATAATATATCCGCCCAATCCATAATCTCGCCACTACATGCCGCCTCCATTAAGGGGACCATTTCTATGGTAAAATTGGCGGATTCATGTAATCCCCATAGTCTACACATCATAATTCCAGCATAGCAGTAAGGAGAACATAGAGAGTCGACTGAGTACTTACCCGAGGATTTGTGCTTGTGCTTTGCTGGATTTTGTCTCCAGCCTCGAATTGGTTCGGACTCGGTCTCATTTTCTGCTCAAAACTTCTCTAGAAATGTCGTGTTATACTTTTTCTCTTCTGCCGGCAGATGATACATTTGCCTTAGATCTACGGCTTGAAAAGAACCAAAAATCCTCCCATCTGCAGTGCTGAACATTCTGTCGGTAAGTGGGATCTCTTGGATTGCCCATCTTACCACATCTGTATATGGGAGAATTTTCTCCCGGGCCGCTATTTTTGTGAAGAAAGGAATTGGCCAAGTCTTTTAGATTAGCCTCAGATTTTCTAATACTATTGCATGAGACTTGTATCCCAGTCGCCTTCGGCTCTTTGACTTCAATCAATTATATGTTCCTTGCCAAGTGGATCTGGTAAGTCCCACACACGTAGTATCAGATATAAGCCCTTTCTTTTTACTTCCTGAATCAACAACAGATTTCCCTATGGCTGGCGAAGCGGTAGGCATTGTAGTCTTTTTGGACTTCTTTCCCACTCCACTCAAATCTGTCTCTGTGGAAGAATTCTACACAGAGAGAAATATAGGCGTAATACAGGAAACAATAACATGAATTGAATAGACTGAGGTATATATATCTTGATAAATTCATGGTGATCAATTGACTTAAGACGACTTTTGGATCAAATCTGAGAATAGATCGCAAGCTTGCTATTTTCATTAAATGGTCGTTAAGGCCTGTCAATCTCATTAATACCAGTCGCTTCAGTTAATGGCCGAATGATTTATTTGAAGCATGCCTTGGGCGATTTGGCGGTTGAACGCGGATGAGCGGCTTTTCAAAAGATATTGCCTTAATTACCAATAAATCGTATTAAACTGCCTTTATGATTTTACTTTGAAAACTGTGCTTTTGCCCTTTTCACAATCGGGCGTCAAGAAAATCCTAAGTCATTGCTTTGGTTCCATTTGGAATCCCCGATCGCCGATAGTGATATCGCATCGCGTCAGGAGTAGCGAGTGGGGAGGTTAAGAATGTGTGCATGGTGAATTGCTGATTGCTGATGGTGATATCGCATCGCGTCGGAGCAAGAGGGAGCTTATTTGCGCTTAGGCATTATTGTCGATTGCCGATTGCCGATATCGCATCGCATCGGAGCATGGGGTCCTTAATTGTGTTACTTTACGTTTCACCGATACCCGATAGCGATTTCGCATCAGCGGAAATCAAAATGTCCCCAAGTTGTGTTCCCTTTGTCATTGCGATATGCGATCTTGCGATCGCTTTATCGCAATGACAAAAGATAAATCATTTTTACGTTAAGGTTTTTGATTGGTTTATTAGAGAGGCCTTTTAGTTATGTTTTCTTTCATTTCTTTGGGCCTTTTAGAATAGAACCTAAATTGATACCAATTTAGAAACAAAAATTAAAAAGGGACCCATTTCATATTATGGTTTTTGGAATAGTAATGATATGGAATGGGGGGTTGTTGTAGGGCACAAAACCTTCCTTTTCTTCCTTCTTTGAATCCCTACTTGAACCCTTGTCCTTGATTCCTTGGACCATCATTGTTCCTTCTTCTAGAATGAGCAGATAAGGCAGTGGGATTGTTTCCATTTGAGGGTTTGTCTCGTTCCATCATCCTTATCTATTCTTCAGTGCATTTGGCCAATAATTCCTCATATCCCATAATCATGTCATTTATAAGAATGGTAGCGTTGAACATATCCCAATCTCTAGTAAGGCCCCCAAGTGTAATAAGAGAAAGTTCCTTGTCACCAATGACTTCTCCAATAGATAAGAGATCATTCTTGATCTTGGTGATCCTCATGAAGTAGGATTGGATGAATTCTCCTTTATTGTATGTTGATGTATTTCAACATGTTCATGAGAAGGAGAATTTGATTTGCATTGTTCACATTGAACATTCCAACTAGTCTTTCATAGATCTCCTTAGATGTTTCTAAATCATAAATATATGCAACCAAAGGTTTATGAATAGAATCAACAATAATATTCTTAGCTTATGTCTCAACTTTCTTCTACTTTGTTTGAACAACAGTGGTTGGATTTGAGGGAGGCTCTGTTATTCTTCCCTTGACATAGTCCATGGCATCATTCTCTTCCAAATATCATCTTCCATGCATGATAGTCGGACTTGTCCTTAAGCTTTTCCTCAAATTTGAAGAAAGATGTAGTCATCATTGGGACTAGTTTCAAGTCCTTGTCCAACAGTTTTGTTGAGCGCAGCCCAACTTAGCCATATTTTAGGCAAGAAATCTAAGCTTTGTGGAATGCGCAGTAGAAAGTATGTCGCAGAGAATGAAGTGGACCGTGTAGCAGAGCAGCGGAGAAGAAAAAAAACTGCACAACAAACTCAACGTGCAACATAGGGGCTTTGCAGCGAAGCCCTTCCATTTTTGTAAAAAGCATAAAAGATTGTAAAAGTTGATGGTTTTGGACCATAGTCCCTTGTATTTTGGAAACCATGGTATCGGGTCCTTGGTAATGTAGCAATGGAATCCCTCATGTAATATTATATATAGGGATGAATAATAAATAAGGAGGACATGTATTGATCGAAATCTATGTTTATGGTTGTATTATGTTGATTTGTACTTCGAATAAAGGAGAAAGGCTCCACAGCTGAGTGTGTGGAGGCTTAGGTTTGCATTTGAGTGTGCAGACCATCTGCAGCTTAGTGTGTAGACACCCTGCAGATGTGTGCGTGGGAAAGAACTATTTGTTGTACAACTTCTATATTATAAGCAACTGTTCTTGTGGACATAGTCCCACATTGCGATGAACCATGGTAATATCTATGTCTTCATGTGTTTTTCTTATTATCTATTCAAAAGTATGAAGTTTATGGATGTTTATGTTGTGTTTAAGTGATGAATTTAATTCTGTGATGTAATATATAAGTGCAAAGTAGCTGATGTATGTGAAGTAATTTATAAGAATTAAAGCATAAATAAAATACAAAATTGCCACATCATAGCATCCGTCAGGTTGTAGAAACTTGGTTCTGCAACCTCCCATAATCACTTCGAGTGAGACTACGATTTGCTTGCAAGTCGTTGCCAAGAGGGCCAATGGATGATGGTTTTGTTGATGCACTATAAACTTTGAACCTGGGTCAGCCCAACCTAATCCAACAAATGGTTCCATTGTCGGGACCAGGATCTGTTTGAGGGATGTTTATGTGGCATTTTTCAAAAAAATAAATTCAAGATTGGATAGAATAGAGGGAACAAGAATTTGCAGAACAAGAAAATAAAAGCCCTCATCTTTCAACTAGGAGGTGGTTGGAGAAGTATATTTTTTAATATCAATATGAAATCTTCTTCGACTTGTTCCATGTGGATCTATATGTGTGGATATCAAGGTTGAATAAGAGAAAATATTGTTTTAAAGGAGATGAACCTAAGGAGTGGACTCTTGAACTAATAAAGCGACTCAAGAAAACTGACAATAGGATCTCAAGAGATGTTGATTTTTGGATTGATAACATCTTAGGAGGATTCATTACTGAGTTCATGGTAGACTCGATTATGCCCTATAGCGCAGAAGAATGAAAATTTTTCAAAGGACCGCAAGGTAAGTTCTTGAAATATATAAAACTTTGGATTAAGATGCTTTTGTGTGAAAAGAAGGAATTTTATGAATGCAGTTATATTATTAGTTACTTATGTTTGAGAGAAGATCCAAAGAAGAAAATGAAACAACGTGAAGTGGAAAAGTATATAGAATAGACACTAGGAAGAGATATCATGGCCAAGATCTAAATACTCTTATAGAAACTTATTATAGCCCCCTTTTAAGTGAGTCTGAAAGCAAAGAAAACCACCCTGAGAACCCCGAAGGAATTCCACAGTATTCACCCTTCCAACCTAAAAGTTCGTTGAAGCCAGAATCAAGTAGTAATCGGGGTGCTTTTGGTTTTCCCCAACCCCCTACCCCCTACTCCACCCCCCTCCCCTTACGATCCCCCCCACCCCATATAAGAAGAACTATGGTCGATGATATTAAGATACTGATCTTTAAAGGGACCGTATCAGAGAATCCAGAGCAGTTCTAGTTTTTGTGTGAAGTGGGTCCATGATGAAAATATGAAGAAATCACATCTTGTTACAAGATTTCAGGATAGAGCACTGACATGGTACATGAAGTATTCAAGCAATTAGATCATATCATTTGCAGACATCAAAAAAATGCTGGTAAAATAATTTAAGAAGCTAAAGTTCAAGTCACAGTGCATCACAAAGCTAAAAGAAATAAAAAAAAAATCCTACTGAGTTTGTTTTGGAATTTGATCAAAGATTCAAGATACTATTGGATCAAGTGATCCTCGAAATAGCTCTGCAGCAACATAAAGAATGGTTTATAGATGTGTTGCTTCCACATATAAGATTTCCTTTGTCACAACAGAAGATAGAAACTTAAGCCGAAGCTTTAGAACTTCCAATGAAATTAGAAGCTTCGCTAATAGGGGATATCAACGCAGGTATGTAGTAGATCTAGAGTCAACTGGTAAATTTGACTCTACAGATACAAGGTATGAAGAAAAGTAAAGAAGTTTGAGAAGAAATATGGCGTACAAAGTGTAAAGGAGAAGGCCATTCTAAGGAACATTGCCCTCTCTTTAGGAACTACATGGCTAGTGGAGCACCAAATCCTTTGAATCCTCGATCCAGTATATGATGCGAGATATGTAAAACTAGGGGTGAACATTGTGATGAAGGTTGTTATATGTTGCAAAAGTATGTGTGGGATCCAAGGAACCTATATTGCAAGTTCTCCAAATCAGTGGGACATGATGAAAACAATTGTTGAGCTTATGAACTAATGATGGATCGAAGTGATGATGCAAGCCAAAGAACATGGACATGAGGAACATGGAAAGCATAGTGGTCGAGGTGGTTATCAAGGTCAAGGTCTAGGTACTAGTCGAGGTGGTGCAGTTGGTCGAGGACGAGGACATATTATCTACTATAACTATGGCCAAGTAGGACACTTCACAAGAGACTATCAAGATCCTACCATGACATGTAAGTATTGCAAATATTTTGATCATGTAATTGAACAATGTTTGGTACTTATGAAAAAAATGCAAGAAAAGAGGAACCAACAAGTGACATAAAACATCTAGATGATGACTGTAGAACCAAGGATAGATGAACCTGGCATAAATATTGTAACAAGAATTGGAGTTGTGATTGGGGATAATAAAGAAGATGGAAAGAAGGAAGTTGAAGCTACATGAGTAAGAAAGACTACCAAAAAATTCCTTGTGTTTGATATTCAAAGGGAAAAGGAAGTCTTTATGGAGGTGAAGCAAAGCTTTGTGGATGCAGGAGCTTTGACATCCAATGCGTAGTAGAATCAGAAGAATATATGTGATCTATCATCTTCAAAATAAGGCCAAGCTCTGACAATATAGGAATAATATGTAGCATATCAAGTAGATACTCTAAAATCTTTTCTTCAAACTTGTATGAAATTGTTACGAGATCAAAGATCTACAGAAGGACTTCAGGAATTGATAAATTCTTGCGCATCTAAAGAAGTACAGTGAAGTGAGATGCGTGCAATTAACAATTACATAGACAAAAGAGAACTGGAAAAGAAATGAGGCTTAGTGCACAAATAGGAGAATATGACATGGACCAGGTTATTTTAGATCTGGGATTTGAAGCTAATGTCCTGACAAAGAAAACATGGGAATTAATGGTTAAACCAAAGTTGCAATGGTCACCTATTCAAGTAAGAATGGTGAACCAACAAAATATTGTTCCTCTAGGAAGATTATCAGGCATTACAGTAGACACTGAAGGGGTGCGCACTACTACTGATTTTGAAGTGATAGAAATTGTGGATGACAGTAGCCCCCATCCTGCACTACTTGGACTGGATTGGGAATTTGCTAACATGGATATAATCAACTTAAAGAAGAGGAAAATGATATTTGAAACAAACAATATGAGAGTCATTATTCCATTAGATCCATCAGAAGGAGCAAGGTATATTGAACCAGTTAAAGAAGATTATAGCACAACAAACATAAACAACATTTATCAGATAACAGCCAAAGAAGAAGAATCGATTAATCCCGCTGCATATGGAAAATTGGGTTGGGAACAAGACAGCTTCTACACTTCAGATTCAGAAGAAGAATTGGTAAATTAGAAAAACAGGTTACAGGAAGTGTCCGCAAGGCGATGGGAAAAAATTACTAAAACGGGTCATTGTATGATAGCTGAGGTATGTGACTTACCGTTTTATGATGGTTTGGGTAATATAAATACTTTTCTTGAATAATATGAAGAACAGGTACCATAGTGTCAAATATTTTTAGCTTTGGATCTAGCATCAAGAGCTACTCCTGCTAGATGGTGGGGTACACATAAGAAGAATATAGGAACTTGGCAGGAATGTCGAAGGTTGATATGGATAAGGTTTGGTCAGGTAGAAATAGATTTGGCAGATAAATATGATGGTCGAACTGATCCTAGAGAACACATCCGGTTCTGCATGACAGCATGGAGGGAGATTCCACGAGAAGAATGGGTGCATGGTTTCATCCATACATTAGAGACAATTCCTCAAAACCGGTACTTGGAAACAAAACTTTGACATGGTACTGCGAACTGGGCAGAGATGGTTGATGGGTTTATATTAACATTTATCTTTGAATATGATTTTCCATGTATAGATTCAGCCCTTCAGATAGTTGAAAGGAAGATTTTTTAGAATGAAATTCCATTCACTTGGCAGCCTAATTGTGTTGCGCAGCTATAGAATGTACTGTAATGTTACAACATAACTGCAGAAGAAGATGAAGACCCTCACAATGTTAACATAGCATAATCTAAAGGCTACTGCGAAATGAATGGGCCTAAGCTAGAAATTCCTAATATAACAAGTCCATTGAAGATAAAGAAGGTGAATATAGGATCAGAAGATGAGTCGAAGTTTGAAACGATAGGAGATTATTAGGATGAAGAAACAGTCAGTAAAGTGACAAATCTTCTGAATGAATATCGGGGATTTATTTCCTAATAAGTTCTCATATATGAAGCGAATAGTAGGAGATTTAGGATTTATGAAGATTCCTCTAAAGCCTTATGTGAAGCTAGTTAAGAAAAGGCCTTATAGACTGAATCCAAAGTACAAAGAAAAATTGAAGAAAGAACTTGAAAAAATGATAGCAGCAGGGATCATTGAACCTATGGAGGAACCAGAGTAGGTAAGTCCCACGGTGGTCCAGGAAAAGAAGGTTAAAGGAGAAATCAAGATTTGCGTGGATCTAAGGAAATTAAATGATGCATGTGTGCATGATCCCTTCCCTACACCCTTTACAGATGAAGTGTTGGATAATGTAGGTGGAAAAGAGGCCTACTCATTCACATCAGGATACCATCATATCAGAATTGCACCAGAAGATCGACATAATACTACCTTTGCTACAGAATGGGGATCATATCAATATACAGTGATGCATTTTGGACTGAAGAATGCCCCTACCATATTTTTAAGACTGGTAGTTACAGCTTTCAAAGAATATATTCACAGTTCTTAGAAGTATACTTCAATGATTATATATTATTTGGGTTATTGAAGAAACATGTTGCAAGCTTTAGACTGATGCTCGAAATAGGCAGACAATATCAGATTTATTTGAATATTAAGAAGTGCATATTCTGTGTACCTTTTGGTATATTACTAGGACGTATTGTTTGCAAGCAGGGATTGATGGTGGATCCTACAAAGATTGTTATTATTGTGAATTTACCTCCACCAAAAATAGTGAGATAGCTTCACACCACTTTGGGACATACAGGATATTATAGAAAATTTATCAAAGGATATGCACAGATTATTGTGCCTATGGAAAAATTATTGAAGAAAGATGTTACTTTCCTATGGAACAAAGAATGTCAAAAGAGCCTCGACACACTAAAATAAAAGATGGTAACTGCTTCTATAATAGTATTTCCATATTGGAAAAAGGAATTTCATGTTCATGTGGATGCTCCATGCATAGCTTTAGGAGTGGTGTTCGTACAACCTGGTGTAGTAGAAATTGATCACCCTATAGCTTTTGCAAGTAGGAAACTATCTAAAGTAGAAAAGAACTATACAACTACAAAAAGATAAGGACTAGCTATGGTATATGCTTTGCATAAATTTAGACATTATTTATTGAGATCACATTTTAGGATGTTCACAAACCACTCTACACTAAAGTACCTAGCCAATAAGCCTGTTTTAGGAGGAAAATTTTGCAGATGGCTATTATTATTTCAGGAGTATGATTTTGAAGTTGTTGTTAAGCCATGAAGACTAAATGTTGGACTTAATGATTTGTCAAGGTTAGAGATAGGAGAAGAACCAACGAATATAGAGGATAATATTTCTGATACACAATTGTTTGCAATCAAGATAGCAGATGATCACTTCACTTATATTATTCAGTTCTTAACCACAAGGATGGCTCCTTCATAATACACTACGCAGTAGAAGAAACAATCAGTGGTTAAGGTAGCAAATGTTTCACTGATAATAAGAAATTTGTATAAAATGGGACCAGATGAAATATTGCACAGGTATGTTCCTAAGCATGAAAGACAAATAAATTTTAACAAAAGCTCATAGTGGCGTAGTTGGTGGAAATTATGCAAGGAAAGCTACTGCGCAGAAAATTTTAAGAGCAAGACTATGGTGGCCTGCATTACACAAAGATGCAAAGAGTATTGTCAAGCTTGTCATATATGTCAAAGAACAGGAAAACCTTGAAGGAGAGATGAGATGCCACCAGTGCCACAAGTAACTTTGTAGGCTTTTGAAAAATGGGTTATTGATTTTGTTGGACCTATCAATCCGCTAGGGAAAAGGAATGGTGTGAGGTATATAATCACTACAACTAATTATTTGACAAGGTGGGCTGAAGCATAGCCAATGAAGGATTGTAGTGTAGAAACTGTTGCAAAGTTCATATTTGAATATGGATTGTCCATATTTGGGTGCCCAAAGATATTGATGAGTGACCAAGCGTCACATTTATTGAATAAAACCATTGAAGCATTAAATGAGGAATTTCGATTTTACCACCAAAAGAGCACTCCTTATCATCCTCAGGCAAATGGAACTATGGAGGCATTCAATAAAATTTTGGAGAATATGCTAACCAAGGTATGTAATGTGAATAGGGATGACTATGATCTTAGAATTCCAGTATTATTATGGGCTTATAGGACTACATGCCAAAACTTGACAAGTCAAACACCCTTTAGGTTGGTTTATGGGCAAGAAGTTGTGATGTCCATGGAATAAATTGTCCCTAACCTAAGAATTGCAGCTTTTACAAATATGGGAAACCCCAACATAATGGAAGAAAGGATGTCACAATTACTTTCTCTGGAAGAAGAAAGGTTTATAGCAGGATTTCATCAACAAGTATATAAAGGAAGAGAAAAGGCTTGGCATAACAGGCACATTAAGCAAAAGAAGTTCTAGATAGGAGACCTTGTTCTCCTCTATGACAGTAAGTTTGTGAAATTCCCAGGGAAATTCAAAACACATTTGTTAGGCCCATATGTTATTAAGTATATTATTGATGGAGGAGCAATGCAGTTAGCAAAGTTAAATGGAGAATTAATTCAAGTAAAAGTAAATGGTAGTAGGTTGAAGTTGTACAGGGAAAAGTACCCTACCCCTACAGTTTAACCCTAAAGAATAAATAAGGAAGGTCTTAGTGTCACATTCAGTTGAACGTGGACACTAGACTATAAACTATGTTGCAAAAAGAGATTCGACGAAGAAAGTACTTTGCTACAGTCAAGAATATGTCAAAGTTCGTAGGAAGACGCAACGTAATAATTTACCTCCACCAAAAATAGTGAGACAGCTTCACACCACTTTAGGACATATAGGATATTACAAAAAAATTATCAAAGGATATGCACAAATTACTACACCTATGGAAAAATTGTTGAAGAAAGATGTTACTTTCCTATGGAACAAAGAATGTCAAAAGAGCCTCAACGCACTAAAAGAAAAGATGGTAATTGCTCCTATACTAGTATTTCCATATTGGAATAAGGTATATGGAAATAAGGAATTTCATGTTCATGTGGATGCTCCATGCATATCTTTAGGAGTGGTGTTCGCACAGCTTGGTGTAGGAGAAATTAATCACCCTATAGCTTTTGCAAGTAGGAAACTATCTAAAGCATAAAAGAACTATACAACTACAAAAAGATAAGTACTAATGATGGTATATCCTTTGCATAAATTCAGACATTATTTGTTGAGATCACATTTTAGGATGTTCACAAACCACTCTACACTAAAGTACCTAGTCAATAAGCCTGTTTTAGGAGGAAAATTTTGCAGATGGCTATTATTATTTCAGGAGTATGATTTTGAAGTTGTTGTTAAGCCACAAAGACTAAATGTTGGACTTGATGTTTTGTCAAGGTTAGAGATAGGAGAAGAACCAACGAATATAGAGGATAATATTTCTAATACGCAAATGTTTGCAATCATGATAGCAAATGATCACTTCACTTATATTATTCAGTTCTTAACCATAGGGATGGCTCCTTCATAATACACTACACAGTAGAAGAAACAATCGGTGGTTAAGGCATCCGATTTTTCATTGATAATAGGAAATTTGTATAAAATGGGACCAGATGAAATACTGCACAGGTATGTTCCTGAGCATGAAAGACAAAAAAAATTAACAGAAGCTCATAGTGGCACAGCTGGTGGATATTATGCAGGGAAGGCTACTACACATAAAATTTTAAGAGCAAGACTATGGTGGCCTACACTACACAAAGATGCAAAGGAGTATTGTCAATCTTGTGATATCAATCAAAGAATAGGAAAACCTTCAAGGAGAGATGAGTTGCCACTAGTGCCATAAGTAACTTTGCAAGCTTTTGAAAAATGGGCTATTGATATTGTCGAACCTATAAATCTGCTTAGGAAAAGGACTGGTGCGAGGTATATAATCACTACAACTAATTATTTGACAAGGTGGGTTGAAGCACAGCTAGTGAATGATTGTAGTGCAGAAACTACTGCGAATTTCATCTTTGAATATATACTGTCCATATTTGGGTGCCCAAAGATATTGATGAGTGACCAAGGGTCACATTTCTTGAATAAAACCATTGAAGCATTAAATGAGGAATTTCAATTTTACCACCAAAAGAGCACTCCTTATCATCCTCAAGCAAATGGAACTGTGGAGGCATTCAATAAAATTTTGGAGAATACACTAACCAAGGTATGTAATGTGAATAGGGATGACTGGGATCTTATAATTCGAGTAGTGTTGTGGGCTTATAGGACTACATGCCAAAACATGATGGGTAAGAAGTTGTGATGTCAATGGAATAAATTGTCCCTAGCCTAAGAATTGCAGCTTTTACAAATATGGAAAACCCCGACATAATGGAAGAAAGGATGTCGCAATTACTTTCTCTGAAGGAAATATATCCATGTATTCCTTGAGAAATCATCTATAAATTATACATACTACACAGAGTTACCCAGTGATGGAACCTTCACAGGTCCAAACATATCACTATGCATAAGCTCTAATATATGTTTCGCCCTCTTACCACCAAAGGGGAAACTCACTTGATTCTACTTCCTATATACACAATTTTCATAAAAATCAAAATCCAAAGAGTTATTCCTCATACCTTCTACCATACCTTTACCATGAAGTATTCGAAGGCCCTTCTCTCTAATATTTCCAAGCCTTTGATGCCACAGCATGGTCTTCTCTCCAGAGACTACTAGATTTTCTGCTCCACTTTTAGGAACCACAGAACTATAGAATTTTCTCTACAAATTAGTTGTCTCACTGATATCATGTAGAAATTTCACCTGCAGATCAAACTGATATATGCAATGTACTAAAGCATAATACTAGATCTACATCTACCATTAAATTTGCAGAAGCTAATCAACCATGAGCAACATCAAGCATGAACACATATAACTGATAAGAAGGAATCAATCACACATAACACATAATATATCACTGGGGAAATCACCAGCATAAAACCCCAACTCTGTATTATCAATCAAGTGGAAATCCTCAACAACATACAAAAAGAATCAGCTCAAAATCTATCCTTCTCTCTCTGTACTCTGATCATGAAGATCATAGATTACCTAGGCCTCAATATATAGGTCACAAGTCCTCCAATCTCCTATATTACGTATTTCTCTTGGAAATAGATCCTTCTCCATGCAAGGAATACTTACTAGAAATATCCAAGCATCTGATAGTACATTGTCCCTCATCTGATCTCAACTGAGTCTCTGTCTAAACTGATATGCATCAGTTATCCATGAGGGAATGCTCAATTATCTGAAATAATAATTGTCACATGCATGCAAGCATTAACAAACTATATCTCATTAATTTTAACAACTTGTTAAAATATTCTAACTGGACATGACTAAGTTAAACTAAGTCAACTGATCTCTCATTATAGAACTAAACCTTATCTCCTTTAATCAAGGGATAAATTCCTAAATCAAGAGAGAAAATAATTGCATGATCTCACAAAGACTTTTAGTTTAATTTTCCATAACTAATTAACTCATGGAGATTAATTAATTAATATTTTAAACTGTTTTTAAGACCAAATTCGTTTTTACTTCCTATAGTTAGACCAAGGACTGCTAAGAATAGGAAGGGACCCACAAATGTTATTTTTAGAAGATTCTATTTTTAGCCGTTTCACCTCTCACCCAAGGTGGCCAAAATGCTCATTGGCCAAACTGCTATTTTTAGCAATTTCTATTTTTACATTTCTTGTTGCACACTTTTCAACACTCCCTCTCAACAAGAAACGCCTCCTCTCGAACTTGATCCTGTAACTCTGGAATGTTCTCCATGCAACACATCCACTAGGTCTGCTTGCTCCAACAACTCTTGGAACAAAAACACTCCCAATTGACCACTCTGTTGGGCTAGAAACATACTCTGATGTTGAAGCTCTACCTACTACTGACAAGTTCTCCCTCTCTGACATCTGCGCTACTGCAACATCTCCATGCATCTCAGACCATTGCACACCTCTCTGTGCCGCTCCATCCACATCTGTCTCTACTCAATTAGTTAGTTCCTACTACTCCATATCAGGGCTCTCATAGCAAGGTCTCATCCAAGAGGTTTGGTACCTCAAGGATCCTGCCCCTCCTCCTTGGGACGATCAATCCACATCGCCCCACCTCCTACTTGGAGGTATGGCTGCATGTGGTCCCTCTTCCCACCTGGCTCGAAGTTTCCCCCTATTGGAGGTCTTTGTATGAGTAGATGTCTCTACTAGATCTCCTCTCAGCTTCCCCTGTTGTGGCTGCTCGACAACCTCTTGAAGTTGCTGCACCAATCGTGGCTCCTCCACAATCATCTGAGACTTCTTCTGGCGCTGCATGTTGAGAGGTAACATAATCTCCCTCTCAACCACCAAGTCTCCATCAGTTGTCTTGCTTCTCAAGGCCTTTCATGCATCTTGAACCTTAAGAGCATACAGGTTCTTGACCCGTGAACCAATTTGCTTCACCTGTCTAGTGATTATGTGTCTAAGTAAAACCTTTCCCTTATTGAAGACTACATCATAGCCTCTGTCTTCTAGCATCACGATCAACACCAAGTTTCTCTTCAGTCCTGGTACATACTTGACATCAGTCAAGGTAAGGTGAGATCCATGCTCCCTCTGAAAAATAACCGTGCCTACACCTAAGACATTATACTTTTCATCATTACCCATCGCTATAAGTATCTAGAGATATTTCTCCTCCAAAGTACTGAACAAACTCTTGTCACCGGTCATGTGGAAAGAAGCTCCATTGTCAAGAAACCAACCACTTCCCACCATGGATGAAACCATGCATGTGAAAAGTGTGAAATCCAACTCAAACTATGAAGCAAGTGCCTCACCTTTATATCCTTCCCCGGATCCCTTCTTGGATTTCCTCTGTGGACAATTTGCCGCATAATGGCCCACCTCATGACAATGAAAGCATCACACTTTCAATTTGTCAACCTTCTTCCCACCATTGGAAGAACTAGATTCGGGAAGAGAAACCTTCTCCTTCCCATTCTTTCCCTTACTCGCTAAGGCACGGTTCTCCTCATCCTCCATGGATGAAGAACCATCTCTGGTGCTCCATTTGATCTCCTCCTGCATCAAATCCGACCATAGTCGTTCCCAATCTGGCAATTTCTCCCTTCCATTAACCGAGTCCTGGTAGCTATGTCAACTCTTAGGAAGGCCAAGGAGTGCTAGACTCACCATATCCTCATCATCTGTCATGACCCCTACACTTGCAAGCTCATCCCTACATGTGATGAGCTTGGTCAGATACATAGAGATCGTTTCATCCTTTTCACACTTGATCTTTCGAAGTTTGTCCTTCAGTGCCAGCTTCCTCTAATCACTACTATTCTGATATAAATCTTTCAATGTTTTCCACATTGAAGATGGAGTCTCCTTCCCATGGAGGTTCGAGACAATGTGATCTCGCAATCTATCCAAGAGAATTCTCCTAGCTCTAGCCACACATTTCTTCCATTCCGCCAGTTGAGTAGCATTAGTAGGCTTAGGGACTTCTTCATCAATGAATTCCTTAAGGTTGTTATCTTCCAATACTGCCTCCATGTGATCCTTCCAAGCTATATAGTTTGAGCTGCCATCAAGGGCATACTCAAGCCTCAAACCATAGAATGCAATCAGTGAAATAGATGTAATAAGAAATTGAGATCTATATCCTGAATAATAAACTTCGAATTCCTTCTTGTATAGTGTTCTTCCTTAATCACCTGTGCTCTGATACCATGTAGAATTTTCTCTACAAATCAGCTAGCTCACTAATATCATGTAGAAATTTCACTTGCAGATCAAACTGATATATGCAATGTACTAAACCATAATACTAGATCTACATCTACCATAAAATTTGTGGAAGCTAATCAACCATGAGCAACATCAAGCATGAACACATATAACTGATAAGAAGGAATCATTCACACATAACACAGAATATATGACTAGGGAAAGCACCAGCATAAAACCAAAACTCTGTATTATCAATCAAGTGGAAATCCTCAACAACATACAAAAAGAATCAGCTCAAAAGCTATCATGCTCCCTCTGTACTGTGATGATGAAGATCATAGACTACCTAGGCCTCAATATATATGCCACAAGTACTCCAATCTCCTATATTACATATTTCTCTTGGAAATATATCCTTATCCATGCAAGGAATACTTACTAGAAATATCCAAGCATCTGATAGTACATTGTCTCTCATATGATCTCAAATGGGTCTCTATCTAAACTGACATGCATCAGTTATCCATGAGGGAATGCTCAGTTATTTGAAATAATAGTTGTCACATGCATGCAAGCATTAACAAACTACATCTCATTAATTTTAACAGCTTGTTAAAATAATCTAACTGGACTTCACTAAGTTAAACTAAGTCAACTGATCCTCTCATTATAGAATTGAAGCTTATCTCCTTTAATCAAGGGATAAATTCCTAAATCAAGAGATAAAATAAATGCATTATCTCACAAACACTTCTAGTTTAATTTTCCATAACTAATTAACTCATGGAGATTAATTAATTAATATTTTAAATTGTTGTTAAGACCAAATTCATTTTTAATTCCTATAGTTAGACCAGGGACTGCTAAGAATAGGAAGGGACCCATAAATGTTATTTTTAGAAGATTCTATTTTTAGCGGTTTCACCTCTCACCTGAGGTGGCCAAAATGCTCATTGGCCAAACTATTATTTTTAGCAGTTTCACCTCTCACCCAAGGTGGCCAACATGCTCATTGGCCAAACCACTACTTTTAGCAATTTCTATTTTTACATTTCTTGTTGCACACTTTTCAACAAAACTGTTGCACCCATCAACAATAGTGCTACCTTGCAACTTGTATAGAGTTCCAATCCAAACTCCCCACATCAATACTAGTGCTCCCTGAACCATCTTACAAGTATCCTTCTCAAACATTTTTTTTATACCTGCATCATCCAACTTGCTTACAGAAATCATATTTCTAGCCAATGCAGGAATATGTAGAACAATTAGAAGTGTTCTAACCCTTCCACCTTGCAACTTCAACTTTACTTTTCCACGACAAACGATTCTAGCCTTCCTGTCATCCCCCAAGAAGACATCACCACCATCATGTGTCTCATACTCGCAAAACCACTCTCTATGGGGAGTGAAGTGAAAGGATGCACCTAAGTCAATCAACCATGACTCATGATCTACATGTGTACTTGAAGAAGCCAAGTACACATCCCCACCTTCATCTGAGGTGGTTTTCACCTCTGCAGAAGGAGCATCATGAGATCCCTTTCCTTTATTAGGAGCTTTAGATTTATAGTTCCTTTTGTAGTGCCCTTCCTTTTTGCATTTCCAACACACCACCTTTACAGGTTTTCCTAGAGATCTAGATCTCCCTCTAGATTTAGATCTCCCACTCGATGACTTATTTTTGTTTCTGTTCTGGGACCGTCCTCGTACAGACAAGGCATTACCATTTTGGCTCTCCATATTTTTCCGTCTCATCTCCTCTGTCAGCAAGGATGAGACTATTTCATCAAGCTGTAAGGCAGTTGCATTGCTGCCTATTGCAATAACCAAACTATCCCACGAATTTGGTAGAGAACAAAACAAACTGATGCACTTATCTTCATATGAAATTTTAATATCAATAGATGCTAATTGACTTACCACAGTATTAAATGTGTTCATATGCTCTATCACCAAGTCTCCATCTTTCATCCTCATGTTATATAGTTTTTTCTGCAGGAACAGTTTATTCACCAAAGACTTAGATTGGTACAAAGTCCCTAACTTGTCCTACAAAGTCTTTGTTGTAGCTTCCCCTGATACATTCAACAATACTGAATCTGAGACACACAATCATATTGTGCTCTTTGCCTTCTGATCCAACTTCTTCCATTCTTCATCAGACACTCCTGTTGGTTTAGTACCTGAATCTACCACGATCCACTGATCTTTATCCACCAATAGATCCTCCATCTTAAGTTTCCACAACTCAAAACTCTGACCATTAAATTTTTCGATCTCTATCTTTCCACTGCTCACCATCTTCTTTCACCACCCAAATCGATCTTGCATATCTCCCACTGAACAGGGTCTACCACAAGCCCGAGCGAAACCCCTCAGTATCGAAGGCGTCCCCTTGAAGCCAAAACTACTTTGATACCAAATATAGGTTTTAACCCCATACATAAATTACCTGCATACGAATTCTAAAACACAGAAAATAAACAATGAGAGAGCATAACACATAGAACACATATACACAGAGATTTTCCCCTGGATCCCAAAATTGGGACTACCAGCTTGATTTTTCATTATTTTCCTTTCAATGTTATAATACATATTTATACATGCCGAAGCATCCAATACCATGGACCAAAAACCATCATGTCCAATACCATGGACTGAAAACCATCGTGTCCAAAAACATGTGCGGAAATCATGCACAAAACCATAGGTGGGTCCACCCATCCTAACATAGGGTCCAAAACCAAAATTTTATGGGGCGTTAACCCAGACCCCATAAAGTGGGGTTACGGGTACACCTCAAACCCCCTGTGACCCTCCCCCTCTAACCCCCGGTTAATTATGTGGGCGAGTCATGGAAAGAATATAACACAACCCAACATTAATTAGGAATTTCCTCCAAATTCTTATGCAATTCCTCAGGGTTGATCACCTGACCTCATGCAACACATGTACACTACTAGTTTACAACTGTTGGTAACTGTCTTGGAAACTCCACCACAACTGGAAACTCATATTCTTTACATGCATGAGATAATTATTAGCTAATTGATCAGTTAACTAGACGATCTATGAGTTAGATTGATGTCCCACTACTTAACTGACCACCAACTAGTTCTATTAACAGTAGAACTACTTTAATTGATTACAATTGAAATTAACTCAACCTAGGCTCCTGAAATTTCACCTTAGTTAACTACAAGTTGTCTGTTGACGTGGAATTCCAAATTTTCTCAATTTAATTAAGGTAAAATCAAATTAAGAATTTCTTGTTGTGTTTTTCAACAAAACCCATGCCAATGACAACAAATGAACCAAATACATACATGCATGCCAAATCTAGCTAGGAAATCACACATGCAACCTGCTACCTATAAGTATTCCTGCTGAAGTTGCTTAATCCAACTCTTCCTTTCTTAATCCTTACTTTCCTTTGTTTTATTTTCCTTCCTTCACTTGCTTTCTTTCTTTCTCCTCTTGGTTCTCTTCTCCTATCTGAATTCCAAAACTATACTAACAAGAGGCTAACCATCCAAAAGCTATGAACTGATCCTCAGAAGCCTTTTTATTATTGATGCCTCTAATTTCTTCATTTTCCCTTTATTTTGCTTCAATTTCCTTCTTACATGCAACCTGTGACCTTTCACCTTCCTTTTCTCCTATTTTCCATTATTTTCATAAATAAAATGTCAATTAATGTCTCTTTTCCTTTTCAAAGCCTTTTCTAATTTCCCCTTAGCCAAAATAAACAACAAGTGATTCCCACTAAGATATTTTTCCTAACATTAAACTTGGAATATGTGTCCCATGATCTTGGTCTTATTTTTCCTTTATCAACTTTAACCCAGGGTTGTTACAAACCCCTCCCCCTTAGAGGAACATTGTTCTCGGTGTTCAATGACATCTATAACGAGCAAGACCACCGAAAACCAAAATAGCCCATGGAGCTTTATAACTCAACTCGTTGCAGTATTTACAATGAACAACCTGATCAAAATCAAAACCATCATGACAACATGACAACCATACTATTTATTGGAGATTTATAACACAACTCATTGCGATATTTACATTACAAACCATACATAAATATGTATATATACCAAAAACTCATTTTCCTCCACCAACAAATAATGAACGATGCATAATCCGCATCTGATCAACCATCTCCCATGTAGCTTAATCAAACGCAAAGTGCTTCCACTGCACTTTAACTTACTCGATTACTTGGTTCTGGAGCATGAATTTTTTTTGCTACAATATGTTGGAATTATCCTTCTGGATCTACCTACAATACAAACCAATCAATAACATGATCAACATCTTTCACATATCTTTTAAGCAATGAAACATGGAAAAAATCATGGACTTTCACTGTCAGAGGTAGTGTAAATTTGTAGTCCATTGGTCCAATTCTCTCAAGGACCTCGAAAGGCCCGAAATACCAAGGTACCAACTTGGAACATGACCCAATCCTTAAGGATCTCCTCTTGTGCTTGATGTGCAAGTACACATGCTCCCAAACCTGAAACTCCTTAAATGCCATGTTTTGATCTACATAACTCTTTTGTCTATCTTGTGGTGCATTTATATTATTTTTTATAACCTTCATTTCCTATTCAATCTCTACCAACACGTGTAGTCCAATAAGTACCATGTTCATTGGATCACTCCAGCTGATGGGAGTATTACAACTCCTCCCATAAAGTGCCTTAAACAAAGTCATCCTCAGTGACTCCCGATACCCATTGTTGTAAGAAAACTAAACCAGTGGAAAATACTCCTCCCACCTCCTCTTTTGGTGCATAGCATACATCTTCAACATATCCTCTAGAATCATATTGACCCTCTCTGTCTGTCCACCTATCTGCGGATGATAAGTTGTATAGAAGGACAACTCTGTACCCAAACCTGCAAAAAACTCCTTTCAAAACTTGGAAGTGAATTGGGAATCTCTATATAATATGATCTTCTTATTAATACCATGCAATCTCATTATCCCCTGATGAAGATAGGTTCTACCTCATTGGATGAAATCGTAGTCTTTACTAGAATGAAGTGAGTTGCCTTGCTCAACTTATCAACCACAAACATGATAGGATCACGTTCTCTAGATTTCCCCGACAAAATTGTAATGAAATCCATGGAAATGAACTCCCATTTCGATTATGGAATTGGAATTGGTTGCAGTAAACCACCTATATGCTTACACTCAGATTTCACCTACTGATAATACAAACATCTAGCAGCAAACCCTACCATTTTCTAATTCAAATTCATCCAATAGTAGAAGTTCTTCACACCTATCAATGTCTTATGATATCCTGGGTGACCTGAATATGGATTGACATGAAACTTCCTCAAGATAAGCTTATTGAGGTCACTATCATCTGACACATAGATCAGGTTCCTAAATATCGCCAAGTCATATGCCATGAGATGATAATCCAGATCTTGTTCACATGTAGCTTATTATAACCTATGATTATGATTTTGATACCTATCATCCGGTTGTTCTTCCTGTAAGATGTGATCTTGTAAATATGTCCCATAAGAGCTCACAGCTGCAACCATATTCTCCTTTCCTTTAATGTATCTGATCTCAATGTCAAACTCACTAAGGGTAGGTAACCATCTAGCTTGCTTGAAATTCAAATTAGGTTAGTCAAAAACATACCTTAGCCCACTATGGTCACTCATCAAACTAAACCTCCTGCCAAAAAGATAATGCTTCCATATCTTCAAGGCATTAATAATAGCTTCCAACTCAAGATAATGAGTCACATAGTTCTTCTCATGCTCATTTAGTTTCCTTGAATCATAGCACACCACCTGTCCCTCCTGCATTTGGACTCCACCAAGTTCTCGCTTGCAAGCATATGTACACACCACGAACTCTATATTTGGATATGAAATATTTAACACCGAAGCATCTATAAGCAACTGCTTCAACTTCTCAAAACTTGTTGCACATTCCTTTGTCCATTCAAATTTCCTCCCTTTCCTCTGCAAAGATGTAATATGATATTCAATATGTGAGAAGTTCTTGATGAACCGTCTATAATAACTTGCTAGCCCCATGAATGGTCTAACCTCATCCACATTTCCGGGAGCTACCCATTCCATGATAGCTCTTATATTTTCTGCATCCACTGTTATGCCTTCCTTGGAGACAACATGCCCCAAGTAATGCACCTTGGTTTGAAAGAAACTGTGCTTACTATGCTTGACATACAACAGATGCTCTCTTAGCAATCTCAATACTACTGCTAAGTGTTTTGAATGCTCTTCCTCATTCTTAGAATATATCAATATATCATAAATGAATACAATCACAAACTTGTCCAACAACACACTATTTATCAAGAACATGAAAGTAGCTGGAGCATTAGTCAAACCGAAAGGAAACACAACAAACTCATAATGTCAATACCTGGTCCAAAAAGTAGTCTTATAGATATCCTCTTCTTTGATGCGTACTTGATTATAACATGATCTCAAATCAATCTTTGAGAACACTGCTGCTCCCTTCAACTGGTCAAACAAGTCATTGATCTTCGAAAATGGATACCTGTTCTTGATCATCACCTTGTTCAACTTCCTGTAATCAATGCACAACCTGAGAGTACCATCCTTCTTCTTCACGAATAATACTAGTGCACCACAAGGCGATACACATGGCCTAATGTATCCCTCATCAAGAATTTTCTTCAACCACAACTTCAATTCCACTAACTCTAGAGTGCTCATCTTGTAAGGTGCCTTTGATTTTGGTGCTACTCCTAGTACCAACTCAACAGAAAAATCCACTTCCTTGTGAGGTAGAAACTATGAAATCTCTGCTGGAAATACATCCTGAAACTACTGCAATATAGGGTACTTATTGAGGACTTCCACATCCTCTACATCCTTACCCTTGTCACTGGAAATATGGACTGGAAACAATACACACCTCTTCCTACAACTATGCTTTGGTTGCATAGTTGTAACCATCCTCACTGATATAGGCTTCTTCTTTCCTTGCAAGATTCATTTTTCCCCATTATCATCGAGGAAATTAATAGCCTTGTCATAACAATCTACTTTAGTCCTGTGGAGGTACAACCAGTCCATATCCAAAATAATATTATGTAATCCCAATGGAATCACATTTAGATGTGTTGATGTAAGCATACCATCAAGCTCAAACGCACAAACTCTTACCCAATGATGAACTCTCTTCTTAGTACCTATAGCCAGCTGCACGAAAAAGGACTCCCCATGCACTTATTTTCTCAAATAAAACTTATTTACTAAGTAAATATTAACATAAATATAATTGGATCTAGGTTCAATCAAAATAGAAACAACTCGATCACATAACTTACCTTCTGTCTCAATAATGGATGTTTGGTGATCTACCTGCTTGTTGTCCACAACTGCATAAATCCAAGGAATGATACGACCAACATTCCCAATTGTATGTGCCTCTTGAGCACTATATATATGAGGCCTACCACCCTAGTACAACGGAAAATCCTTCTTGTGATGATCTTTGCCACAAATCCAACACTACAATGGTCCCCTATCATAACCTCTATTTTGTTGCTCTCCAGGTTGTGACCCATGTCACTTCTAAACTGCATTAAACTTCTTGTAAGGAGCACCATTTTCTTTCTCACTTGCATGCTGAGGTCTTCCCCACTTCGGTGGCCACTTCCCTTTAACTTTTTCATTCCCCTTAAAATCACGCTTAGGCTCAACTTTACACTTTGATTGTTCGTAACAATGCTTTAGTTTCCTAATGGATTCCTCCAGCAACCGAGGCTCATCAAAATCAATCTAGTCTCTATATGTTGTTGGAAACCCACTAATGAACTGATGAATCTTTGTTTTTTTCATCCTTGAGGTAAGACATATCTCAACAATTCCAGGAACCTGCTAGTATACTCATCATCTTTCATAGAACCCATTAGCAACTCATAAAACTTCTTAGATCTGTCATTGTAATATATTTCAGATAGGTACTTCTTCTTGAAGAGTCTCTTGAACTCATCCCAAATCAACTCTTCTTCTCAAATGCACCTAAAATCCTTCACATATTCCCACCAAATATCTGTTATCCCTTTAAGACTGAAGGTGGTTATTTTGGCTTTCATGTTCTCTAAATAGTTATGCAATTTGAAGAATTTATTCATCTCAAGCAACCATGCCACTACATCTTCTCACTTCTTCATCTCTCAATTAAATGTAGGAGGATTGACTTTATTAAACTCTTATAGGAAGTACTCACTCCTCCTATGAGGATGATGGCAATGATGTCTCCTAGATGAGGAATCTAGAATGAAACCCATACACACCAATCCTCCTATCAAATGTACTCAATGATCTACCACCTTTGAATGTGTCCCCTCTATCTGATCTATTTTATGACTGAGACCTGCTACTATAACAACCCTGGTAAAAAGTCCATGTAGTAAATATAATAAAGGAAAAATAATAACCAAGGTAATGGGACACGTATTCCAAGCTTAATGCTGGTAAAAAAACATAAGTGATGGGGATCACTTGTGATTAATTAATTGCTGTGGAAATTGACAAAGAAGATGGCAAAGGCTTTGGAAAAGCACAAGGAATTTATTGGCATTTTATTGATGGAAATAATGGAAATTAGGAGAAAATGGAGGTGAAAGGTCACAGGTTGCATACAAGGAAGAAAATGAAGGAAAATAATGGATTAATAAACAAAATAGAGGCCTCATTAATAAAAAGGATTATGAGGATCAATTTGTATCTTTTTGTCAGCTCATTTTTGGAGCTCTCATTTTCTACTCTCTCTCTCTCTCATACTCTTGGACACTTAGAGTTTTCTTGGAGCACTCATGGAGGAGTGTGGCATACTTATGGTTTGGAGAAAGAAGGCAAATGAAGAGTACGAAAGCACAAGGGGACATCAGGATCAACAACTACAACAGGTTTTTCTTGCAGATACTGAGTTGCATGTATGATTTCGTTGATACTTTTGGAATGCATGACACATGCATGTGGTTTCTTGGTTACCATTTGTCATTGGCATGGAAGACTACCTAAATTGACAATGGTTTTTCCTAGCCTTGCCATTTCCTAGATAATCATGGTGTTTTGAGTCTCTTTTCTTTTGTTTTTTGTTTGGTTCTCATGTTTCTTATGGTTGTGGGCTGAGTTACTAGTTCCTGGAAGCCTTGGTTGGATAAATGTTCTCGAAGCCCTATAACAACTGGGGTTGAGTTACTAGTCCTAGAAGCCTTGGTTGGAAAAATGATCTGGAAGCCCTTAGTGGGTTGAGTTACTAGTCTTGGAAGCCATGGTTGGACAGATTCTTTGGAAGTCCATCGATAGTTGTGGGATTAGTTACTAGTCTTAGAAGCCCTGGTTGGAACAAACACTTTGGAGCCTTGGACAGCTTGGGTATACGCCAATCTGGTGATGCTTAGTGATGTCTGACTAGGAGGTGGAATCATTGGTTGAGGGTTGAGGTGGTTTGGCCTATATAATCCTTGGTTTTGTTTTGTTTGATTTGTTTAATGAGATCCCACATTCATGCTTGGATTATGGCACAGGGGTGATTAGCTGAAAAATAGTTTTTGTTCAACCAATATATGATCAAGTGGTTCGTGGAAGTCCCAAACCTAGTTGGCGTATGCATTAATTAATAATATTTCCTTCTCCTTGGTATTTCATTTGTAAATTTACTTGTTCATATATGATTCTTATGGTTGTTATATCCTTGTTATTTTTGTTGGTTATATGTTGGTTATGAATATGTTTTATGACAAACTTGATGTATGGATCTCATAATGTTTTGATTAGAAAAATAATGAACAATGAATATATGACCTAATATATGATATTGCATCTATTTTGATAAGGTATCAATTCTTCCTTATAAATCTCAGATAAGTATGAGACCCCTATTCTTAGATTTGTTGTTATGACCTATAGATTACATATTTGTGATATGTTTGACAAAATGCTTGTCATGGCTAGTAGGGGTCCAATCAATTCATTGATCAATCCTTTTCATTAGTAATCTTGTTTCAATGTTATTTATCATTTCTAAATTTTTCATGAAGTTATAGGGAATGGCCTACGTTCTGGCCCTTAAAAAGTGGCACAAAATTTGGGGTCACTGGCTCAAAACTAGCTGAAAAAGTCCACAATCACTAGCATATCTTGTTATGGGAGAAACTAGAAGGCCTCAGTCATATGTCGAGCTTTTCATGGGAGCAGTTGGGGATCCAGGTGATCGAAATCTAGATTAGGGGAAAAATTTTGCTCAAAAATAAAAGTGCTCGGAATCACTCAAAACTTGAACGAGCATGTCTGTCTTGGAGATATGATCCCATTGCAACTCGTTTCACTCAAAATGGAGCTCGTATGATAAATATATCATGCTCATATCATTTCGTCAAACAAACAAATTTTGGGTATAGGTCTGACTAGGACGCTGACTAGGCATCTATACAGTTGAGTCAACAAAAAGAATATTCCAAGGAATATTCCCACAATTGGCTCAATTTGGATGTGACAATTGTGCATTGGATTGGTCAAAGGCATTTAGGTGGACCAATGAGAGGCTGACACGTGGCAAGCTTGGAGGCCACTATGTGCCCTCTCAAAGGTCGAGTAAAATTGTTTTGGTAGGTCGGGGAATCGAATTCATGACCTCGCCCACACAAGCGCAATACCTTACTGTTATACCATAACCATGTGTCTCAAAAATCATGGGGTGCACATTGTAATTAAAGTGTTAAAATTTTGCGCTTGAGGAATGAGAGGGCTAGCCCTCTCCACATGTGACCATACCTTGTAACCAAGAGCCATCGCCAGTGCTAAATGGTGTTAAATGCTAATTAAACCATGTTTATCCATTCATTAAGCGGGATTAGCTTGGTGACAATTTTGGCGGGTTCGATAAATTCGGTAATTACTCCAAATTTGGCAGGGTTAACTAGAGTTTCTCCAGATTTGGTGGAGTTTTCCTAGGGAAAACTGAAGAGACCATAACTTCTTCAATTTTCAACTAATTTTGGCTTAGAAAGAGTCATTCTTAGTTGTTTTGGATGCTCTAAACATAATGGAATAGGTTGTAGATGCAAAAATGCACTTTTCTATGTGATTTTGCTACATTGAAGTTTAAGGAAGCCTAGGGCCACCAGGAGAGGAGGTCAAGCCTAGATCAACTGAAGTTTAATTACAGATCTTGGAAAGTCATTTTTGGGGTTTTTGGGTCTTCTGAATCTAATGAAGCAGGTTGCAAAACCATTTGCGCATTGGATATACATGTAATCAGATAATTGACCATTAATCTAGAGAGGACCTAACCATTGAAGTAGATCCAAGGAGATGTAGTCCAGGAGGGGTGAAATCCTTTATCAGCTTTGTGTTATGATTTTGTTGTGTTTTATTTCTCTGCAATTTACTTGTTGTATATTTTTTTTTAACAACTGATTAACCTCATAAAATACACTCAACACTTCACACACAATTCCTCACATTTTGGTTAATATGAGACGATCCTAAACACATGTTTATTTAATATTGATGAGGGATCTTGCATATAATTAACAAGTTTTCCCAACATTTAGATCAAGTTGGTATCAGAGCACTTGTTATCTCATTTTAACCATGAGATGGTTTGCCAAGGTTAGCTAAAAAATTAGATATTGGTTTTGTATTTATGAAAAGAGAATTTAAATGTGTGCAAATTTAAATGTGTAAGATGAAGAAGGGAGATTCTTCTTTGTTGAGAAACTTTTTGAAACTTTGTGAAGCTTTTTGATGGATTACAAGTGTGATGGAAGCTTCAACAAGTGTTGTTTCTAATCCATCTTCCTTAGCAAGACTCTTTGATTTAGAGATCTTGCAAGAGCTTATCATCATGAGAGATATGGTGCAAGATATGAATGAATATAGGAAGTAGAACACTATACTTCAAGAGGATTTGATGGCCATGAAGGAGGAGAAGCAAGAGCTTCTTGAAAAGATGCATGAGATGGAGATTCAACTCCATGAACCAAGGGAATCCTATCCAAGTATGTGCATGAAAATGAGATATGCAATTCAAGTTTATCTTCAATTTCCTCTCAAAATGAATGTTTTGGTGCTTTGAAAGACACACTAGAGGAATAGGATCCAAATTATTGTTGAAGATGTGATATGAAGGTAAAAGGTTAGGCAAACATGCACAAGGCATAGTTGAGCCAATTGTTGTTGAGGAAAGGCCTAGGTATTCGGGTCTTGGTTATGGATAACATGATCAAGAATGCTCCAAAGACAAGGAAGCACTTGAAGGTGTTCCAAGAAGGACTTTCATTACATGTTCATCACCTCAAGCTTGTGAAGTTTGTGTTCATGAGGAATACAAAAGTTTTATACTCACTTTGCAAGAAGATGTTCATAATAGTACGACTAGTGGAAATGGAAAGCAAGAGGATGCTGAAAGTTCTAAGGTCATTGAAACCATTGTTGGTATTCCGAAGAGAGTGACTATCTCATCAAATTCACCTCCTCAAGAAGGCGACAAAGTTGAATGTGCAAGGTATAAATTGACCTTTAATTAAGTTTCTTTTGATTATGATAAACATGGTAAATATTCACATAAGATTAGGAGAAAATTGACATGTTCCTTTTGTGGTTTGAAGAACCATACTGTTTTGAGGTGTTGGAGGAGGATATCCATGCACAGGAAACTTTCAAAACAAAAGAGATAGAAAGCCAAAGTTCCATTGGATAATGGAAACCATGTTGAAAAGAAGATGCAATTATTTTTCATTCATTTCCATAAGCAGGGTTATCTTGTAGACAAGTGTTGGACTTTGTATCCAACAAGTCATCCGCGACATTTGAACAAGGTGGAGAGAAATTTTAGCAAGAATGGAAAAGAGGATTCCATAATTGATGTGGGTCAATATGATACTCATGATGAAGTGTAGCTGAAAGAAGCATGATTTAAATGGTTTGGAAAGAGATGGTTAGATTTCTTAACCAATTAAGGCCTTGCATTTCTTTTGATAATTGATGCAAATCTTGCCTTATTGATGCATTTCCTTGTTATTTGGATGCATTTCTTTTCTCTTGAAAGTATGTTGCATATTGCATGAAGCAAGATGTTGGAAAAGTAGAGTTATGTTGACTCACTTAGATGCATCAAATATGGCAATTTGCAACTACAAATTTGCATGCATGTTACATTCTTGAACTTGCATGTTTACACCAGGAAGGTGTTCGAAAGTGAAGTATGTTGACTCACTTTATTGGAACAAATTTGGTCATTTCATCTCTTTAAGTACTCATACATACCAATGGGATTCTTGTACCTATGATTGTACTTGTGAGAGAGTTGAGAATTGGTATACGTGCATGAGAGTTTGTGTGTGTGAACAGTGGAATTTTTAATAGTTTCATTGTGCTTGAACATGCATGAGAGATTGACTTATGTTGGTTGATTGCTTTGTCAACATGGATGTTGTAAACTTGAGAATGTTGATCATTTGCACATGCATGAGTGTCAACTTGTGTGGTTGATTAGTTGTTACATGTATTTTATATCAACTTGGAAGAGTTGATTTTATTCTCCAAAGATGAAAGGGATACGTGACGAATTGTTTCATGAGGATGTGAAATTCTTGTTGTAAATTGTCAAGTTGTTGTACATGCTTTTGCTTGACTTGAAATTCAGCTGCTTTAAAAAAGCATGTGTTTTTCAACTTGTGTTTAGTCGATGGTTTATTCATCAGGTGCTCAAAATTATGCTAAAAAATCAAAGTATCGGAATCTTGTCAAACTCAGCTTCAGATTGAAGAGCTCATCATTCTAAATCGAACGGTGTGAATGACACTCAAAATCACGTTCGTATGCAGAAGTTAGACTGATCCAGGTGGATGTTGGTGGCCACCCACCTATCCCATTTGGACCCCCACAACTGTCTCTTTCAGTCTTTTCAGTTTCCTAAATTGTAGCACAGTTTACTATTTTTAG
>APFE030505760.1:5619-25821 GCA_000404065.3 Pinus taeda
CAACCATACGTTCAATTTCACTCTTTTGGGCATAGGGATATCTGTACGGCCTGATGTTTGGAGGAACACTTCCTGGATTCAGATGAATAGCATGATCATGATCACGAATAGGCGGGATACCTTTGGGAGTCTCAAATACCTTGGAATGATTGTCCAAGACTATTTGGAGATCTGGAGAAATAGATGATTCCAATGTGGAAACATCTAGCGAACATAATTGTGCAATTACACCTTTTCGTTCCTTTTTTAGAAGCTTTGTCATACCATTAGCGCTGATTATCTTTCCCGGTTTCCCTGCAATACCCCTTAATACAACTTCCTTTCCTTCCATAGAAAATTTCATGAAAAGTTCTTGAAAATTAAAATCTATAGTACCCAAGGATTGTAGCCATACTCCTAGTACAACATCAACACCTCCCATTGGAATGGAAAGCATTGGGCTACTCAATACATATTCTCCCATGGATAGCTTGATATTAGGACACTTTCCAGAGAAATTTATTGTTCCTCCACTTGCAACCATTACTTGACACTCTGGTGCTGAATATAGGAAGCAATTCAATTCTTTTGCTATCTTACAGTGAATAAAATTGTGGGTAATTCCTGAATCAATCAACACTATTACCTTTTTCTTCTTGATATGTCCTTCCATCTTAATAGTTTGAGGAGTGGTAATTCCAGCCAGTGCATTACAAGATATGGTTGGATTCATTACTTCTTTATCTAGGGTTTGTTCCTAGAGTATATCCTCTTCTTTTGACATTTCTTGTTCGTTTTCTTCCTCCTCTTCACAATCTATGTAGAATAATTTCTTCCCAGCACACTTATGACCTTTAGTGTATTTTCTATCACAACTGTAACAAAGCCCTTTTTCTCTTTTTTCTTCCAATTTTTGTGGTGTCAACTTTATAGGTTATGGAAGGCTAGGGGCAACAACACTTCCATATTTATAGTTGTGAGTGGTAGGCTTCCTGGTTGCCATAATTTTGCTTTCCATTTTTCTTGCTAACCTGAATGCCTTCTCCAATGAATTAGGTTCCCAAAGGTGAACCTCATTTTGGATATTATCCCTTAAAGTCCCTATGAACACATCAATCCTATGCTCTTCTGGAATATCTTTTACCCTTATTTTCAATTTTTGGAAGTCCTCAATGTGATCTGTCATTGAACCCTTTTGTTTGAGACTTATCAGTTGGCTAAAAAAAGTGTTGCTTTTTGTATCCTCATAATGTGTTGTCAATTCTTCATAAAAATTACCCAACTAACAATTTGTTTACGAGAACAAAGCCATTGATACCATACAAATTGAGTTGGTTCCAAATATAAAGTGGAAATATGTACCTTTTGTGTGTTTTGCACATTATTGAGATTGAAAAATTGCTCCATCTGTAGTATCCATGTTGCGGGATCCTTTCCATCAAACTTCCTCATATTTATTTTTGGAATATGGTGGTTCTTAAATCCAATGTTAGAGTCTATGAAATCATGATTAACATTTATTTTTTTGTCATCATGAGTTTCCTTTACTACCCTTTCACCATTAGTAAGTATTCTTGTAGAAAATTTGTCTTCAAATCTGCCATGCATGTCTTCAAATCTATCTTCAAATCATCCATCTTAGCTTCCACGTCATTCATCTTAGCTTCTACGTATTTCTTTAAACCATCCATCTTAGATTCTATTACTTTTTGTGCAAGTGACATTTGTTGCACTTGGTCTCGTAATTTTGATATATCATGTTGCATTTCTTCCTCTTCTTCATAAGCCATGCTAGAGATTTCAGGTTACTTACTAGGTGTTTGCATTTTCTTTCCTCGAGGCATCAGTTACTGATAATAATGCTATACTATGCCCTTTGAATTCCTTCAAAATAATTTTTCAAACCAAGCTTAAGCAAAAATTTAAAAAAATCTACACACCTTTTTTCACTTTGTAGGAGCTCGATATTTCCTCTGATGTATCTCTGTAATTTCAGATCTTCCAGTTCTAAAATTGCGATCTATGGTAACCCTCTGTGTCTTCTTTCCAATGCCACCAGTATGATCGAATTTAGATTCTCTAAGAAAGAGTTATGCACAATTTTCCAGGATGACATGATTATATACCTTTTTAGAAGAGTGAACTTGTATGAAGTGCCACATGTCACTGTTTCAACCTTAGGATCTGAAAAATATACACAGGAAACTACAGTATGTCCTCTTTCTGTAACTTCTTACTAAATTTCAATCTGTTGCTCAAAACAAAAATTATGACTATTTTCCCCAGGTCACCTTAGGATTCTGCAAAAATATCGACTTCCTCAGATCATATCTCTGCAAATATTGTACAAAAAGCTTTGAAGTTCAGACCCGAGGTTCAGCGTGATTTCTTCTCAAATGGTTTTTTTAAGCATCTGAAATGTCGCAGAAAAAATTTATAGTGCAAATGCCACGATGACTTGTTTGGAGCAGCAAAACCCTAGAATTCAAAGCTCTGATACCAAATGTTATGAGGCTAGCTCACAAAAGATAGAAAAGATAGATCAACGCCTTAGAATTCAGCCTCTTCGAGGGGGAAACCTCCTTTACATTACATAAATGAACAATTCTTGGATGATTCAAGTGACAAAACCTCCTTTCTATATATAGGAGTCTAAGGAGTCACAATATAAACCAGCCGAGCTAACAATAATAATATAAAGCCACAAAAATAACAATAAAGGGATTCTATGGGGCACAATAATAACAATATGGGGGCAATAGGGGCACAACAATATTAATAACGGGTATAAATACCATAGGAATGGGGTAATCACTAGTATTATAGGGACCCAACATATAAGACCAGATAAATAACATGGTCACCAATTAATTTAAAATACACACAGTGATCTGCTTTACTTCTAGTGAAGCCAACTCCCCGTATAAATGTATCAAATTTTTGATACCACATCCTTGGTGACTGTTTTAACCCATACAAAGGCTTCTTTAATTTTTATACTATTTATTTCTTACCCTTCACCGCAAAGCCTTCAGGTTGCTTCATGTAGATCTCCTCTTCCAGATCCCAGTGAAGAAATGTTGTCTTCACATCCGTCTATTCTACCTCAAAATCAAAAGCAACAACAACAGATAAAAGTAACCTAATAGAAGTTACCTTGGCAATAGGAGAAAAAATATCACCAAAATAAATTCCCGACACCTGGGACCTTTTCCTACCAACCGAGCTTTGTATTTCTCCTCTTTCCTTCTGCATTTGCCTTCTTCTTGAAATCCCATTTGCTGCCAATGGGTTTCCTTCCAGCCAGAAACTCCACTAGATCCCAAGCCTCATTTTTGTGCAAAGATGCCATTTCATAAATCATGGCCTCTTTCTATAGTTTTCCATCTTCTAAATCTACTACTTCCTTCATAGTTCTTGGATCATCATCAGTAACAGATAAAGAAAAATTTGAATAGAAAGAAAATGGACTATACTTTTCTGGCTGCCTTCTTTCTCGAGCCGATCTTCTTACACCTGGAGTTTGTGGCTCTTCATCTTCTAATTCCTCCTTTACTATAGAGTTTGATTCTTCCTCCTTAAGTTCAAACTCTATCTTCTCAAGTTCCTTTGGTTGGACTTCATGTTTAATAACAATTTTTACCTCTCTGAACACCACATCTCGACTTTACACAACCTTTTGTGTGACTGGGTTTCAAAGCTTATAACCCTTTAAAATATCCTTATACCTAATAAATATGCACTTTTTAGATTTACTATCCAATTTGATTCTTTTCTCCTTTGGAACATGTACTTATGCATCACATCCAAATGCCCTTAGATGTGAAAGAGAGGGTTTCTTACCAGGCCATACCTCCTGTGGAGTCTTATCCTCCAACGCTAATGAAGGTGATCTGTTGACCAAGTAACATGCTATCTCCACTGCCTCTTCCCAGAATTCCTATCCTAACCCAACACCACTAACCATGCTTCTTGCCCTTTCCATCAACGTCTTTTTCATTCTTTCTGCAAATCCATTTTGCTGAGGTGTATATGGAGTAGTCTTCTACCGTGCTATATCACACTTCTTATAGAATTCTTCAAATTCCTTACTGCAAAATTCTCCACCATTATCTATCCTCAACACCTTTATCTTCTTCTCTGTCTAGTTTTCCACAAGAGCCTTAAATTCTTTAAACCTATCAAAGACTTTAGATTTCTTCTTAAGGAAATATATCCATGTATTCCTTGAGAGGTCATCTATAAATGATACATAGTAGACAGACTTACCCAGTGATGGAGCCTTCATAGGTCCAAACACATCATTGTGCACAAGTTCTAATATATGTTTTGCCCTCTTACAACCAGAGGGGAAAATCACCCAATTCTGCTTCCCATATACACAATTTTCACAGAAATCAAAATCCAGAGAGCTATTACTCATATCTTCTATCATACCTTTACCATGAAGTATTCGAAGGCCCTTCTCTCCAATATGTACAAGCCTTTGATGCTACAACATGGTCTTGTCTCTAGAGACCACTAGATTTTCTGCTCCACTTTCAGGAACCACAGAACTATTGCACCCATTAATAATAGTGCTACCTTGCAGTTTGTACAGAGTTCCAATTCTATCTCCTCGCATCAATACCATTGCCCCCCGAACCATTTTGCAGGTATCCTTTTCGAACACTATTTTTACACCTGCATCATCTAGCTTGCTTACAAAAATCATATTTTTGGCCAATGCAGGATTATGCAGAAAATCCAGAAGTGTTCTAACCCTTCCACCTCGTAACTTCAACTTTACTTTTCCGCGACCAACAATTATAGCCTTAATATCATCCCCTAAGAAGACATCAGCACCATCATATTTCTCATACTCGCAGAACCACTTTCTATGGGGAGTGAAGTAAAGGGATGCACCTGAGTCAATCAACCATGCCTCATGATCTACATGTGTACTTAAAGAAGCCAAGTACACATCCCCACCTTCATCTGAAGTGGTTTTCACCTCTACAGAAGGAGCATCATCAGATCCCTTTCCTTTATCAGGAGCTTTAGATTTACAGTCCCTTTTGTAGTGGCCTTCCTTTCCGCATTTCCATCACACCACCTTTACAGGTTTTCCTGGAGATTTAGATCTACCTCTAGATTTAGATCTCCCACTCGATGACTTATTTTTGTTTCTGTTATGGGACCATCCTTGTATAGACAACGAATCACCATTATGGCTCTCCATATTTTTCCATCTCATCTCCTCCATCAGTAAGGATGAGACAATTTCATTAAACTGCAAGGTAGTTGCATTGCTACCTATTGCAATAACCAAACTATCCCACGAATCTGGTAGAGAACACAACAAACTGATGCAGTTATCTTCATCTGAAATTTTAATATCAACAAATAATAACTGACTTACCATAGTATTAAATGTGTTCAGATGTTCTGTCACCGAGTCTCCATCTTTCATCCTCATGTTATACAACTTTTTCTGTAGGAACAATTTATTCACCAGAGACTTAGATTGGTACAAATTCTCTAACTTGTCCCACAAAGCCTTCATCGTAGCTTCCCTTGATACATTTAGCAATACTGAATCTGAGACACACAATCTTATTGTACTCTTAGCATTTCGATCCAACTTCTTCCATTCTTCATCGGACACTCCCATTGGTTTAGTACCTAGATCTACCACAACCCACTGATCTTTATCCACCAAAAGATCCTCCATTTTGAGTTTCCATAACTCAAAAATCTGACCATTAAATTTCTTGATTTCTATCTTTCCACTGCTCACCACCTTCTTTCACCACCAGAATCAATCTAGCAGATCTCCCACTGAATAGGGTCTACCACAAGCCCGAGCGAAACCCCTCAATAACAAAGGCATCTCCTTGAAGCCAAAACAGTTCTGATACCAAATGTAGGTTTTAACCCCGTACAGAAATTACTTGCATATGAATTCTAAAACACAGAAAATAAACAATGCGAGAGAATAACACATAAAACACATATACACAGAGATTTTCCCGTGGATCCCAAAATCGAGACTACCAACTTGATTTTTTATTATGTTCCTTTCAATGTTACAATACATATTTATACATGCCAAAGCATCCAATACCATGGACCGAAAACCATCGCATCCAAAACCATGGATCGAAAATCGTCGCATCTAAAAACATGTGCGAAAATCATGCACAAAACCATAGGTGGGTCTGCCCAACCTAACATAGGTTCCAAAACTAAAAATTTTCAGGGTGTTGCCTTGGACCCCATAGAGTGAGGTTACCTGCACCCCTCAAACCCCTTATGAACCCCCCACTATGCAATCAACACAATGTAGGGGGGGCTCTGCCCCCCCTCTAACCGCTCGGTTAACTACATGGGCTAGTCATGGAAAGAATATAACACAACCCAACATTGGACAGGTCGGCCTCAACCCCAAGTGGAACCTCATAAATTTTTGTAAATAGAATATACCTCAAGCTCATTTGGACACATTTTATCAATCCATATTCTCTTCTCATATTGTCATGGTTTGCATAGGTCTAATGAAGGAAAGCTCGCGCAAAGGGTCTAAAACTACAAGGTCAAAGCTCACACTGATCTAGGGTTTTCTGGATCTCGGACACTGGCATGTAACTGAGTACTTTTGTCCCTAGATGTTGGCACAATATGGTCTTGATAACTTCCAGGGAGCCTTAGATGCTGGCATAGAGTGTTTATGGGAGCGTCCGGGAGGCTATGGTTTTCGTTGCTACGATTGGTCCTCAGACACACACACAGTATGGTCCTGAGAGCATTTGGGCTTCCATAGACGCTTGCACAGAAGCCTTATGAGAGCGTCCATAGTGTTAGCACCCTATAATTACCTCTATGCTGAGAAAGATTTACAGGGGTAACCAAAAACCTCTTTGGGTTAGAAACTGGTTATTTCTAATTGGAGGGGGCTCCCTCACTAGTAAATATCTAAAGATATTTACCCCGAAGCTCAATGTCTATAGACCACATCGGGAAGAATCTTAGAATTTATGACAATTGTTGGGAGATTTAAGAAAAGGTTGCAGATGAATGAAACCATTATCATATTTCAAATTCTCAAACCTATAACATCAATGCATACATGAGTCACCTGTAAAGACAGAGGCAATGTAGGTATATGATTCAAGTAGATAACAATTGTAGTATAATGAAAAGGATAAAGAATCACATAACAACATTCAATCAAATGTAACAGATCAAACTCTGAATTCTATCACATACTTTTTGATCAAATATTTTGAAGAACAAGGTTAAAAGAGAAAGACTAAATTCCATCATGTATGAGTATCAGTAGTCAACCAAAGCACTAAAAGGTGAATTCTGGAAAATACTTCAGCAATACACTTTAGAACAAGACAATAATAACATTAGAATGAGATAGAAATAAGACATTTAAATTAAAAAATTTCACAGAAGAAACACAGTCACTTGAGAGGGACATACCACATGAATCTCTACAACTAGTGACAAAATATACACTAAAAACTTTATTCAATATTAGAAGTTCACACACACAGGGCTTATTTCTTGATTCCAACCGACCCTTTCTTCATAGTTCTTGTGGCCTTAAATACAATTTTTTACATAACAAGCCCATTGGCTAGATACATTGCATGTCTTATCAACTAAATGGATCGTATTAGACTAAGTTTAATAACATGTTGTTTTTTGAACCAAAAAGACTAAACAAATCTAACCATATAAACTACAACATTTATCTTTAGAAAAACATAAATCACTTTATCCTATCCATCTAATGACTTTATCCATTCAATTTCAAAGTTATCTGTGTCCTTGATCATGACAACATAGTTCAGATCCAAAACAAAAATTAGAAACAACAAACAACTTGAGTTGCGCAGAAACTCCAACTTTCCACGTACACCTGTAACATTGAGGGACAATTCGCTGATGAAAAATGATGATTAGGTGGCTGAGGTGGAGAAGGACCCATCCAATGTGTCTCTTTGCACGTCCAAGCTCCAAACTTCTGAATTCCACTTTTGTGCAGCACATGCGCAACTAATTCACAATGATATTTAAACTTGTGGCTGAGCCATGTTTTCCCACTCCAAACAAACCAAAATCGACAACCGATCACCTCAACCTCTGTGTTAACCCAGCAACATCCAAAATTGCAAAATGTATCTATGATGTCTCCACAAAATTGCAAAAAGAGTCTTGCTGCGCAATGATGCAAAAAATCCAATAAACACAAAAAGAAACCTCTGCTAGCTAACAAGATATGTTTTAAATACATCACCTCCTTCTTTTCTTACTAGTTGAGGGATTACTATATGATGCTTTGGTATCCTTGCAATGTGTCTCAGTTTCGTTGATTAACTGTAACTGAGGTTGTGGCTTTGATTGTGGCTTTGGCACACTTCGAGATGCTCCAGATGGTTTAGATGGTTCTTTATAATTTTTCAACAGTCACTTAGCCTTTGACAATTTTTGTTTCATGAGTCTCAATCTCCTCCTCATGATCAAATTTCTGATGTAAAATTATTTTAATTGTCTTCTTGTAGGGAGGGCCCACTTTAGCAGCACTTGTGCTTTGCGAAGTGCCTCAATATCTTTGATTATACCTTTATCAGCTTCCACAACTAAATGATTAACATATTTTTTAAAATATTCATTATCTTGGGCTATCTACATAGCTTGTAGCTGACATTCTTCAATCTCCCCTAACAGTCTTTGGTGTTCCCTCCATTGGTCAAACTAAATTTTCTCTGTTGATTGAAATACCTCCTTCATTTGTTCTTTCCACATAGCTATGGCTTTTGCTGCTCTAGTCATAGGTTTGCTTGGTTTCATTTTAGTTTCTTCCATGTCTTAAAAGTTTATCACCTGCTTGCCTTTCTCTTGCTTAGTAGATTTATAAGGCCCTTTAGGTGTGTCACCCTATACCTATTGAGCTACCTATGAGGCTGTATGCTTGAGTTCCCTATTCTCCCTCTGCATGTAGGAAATTTTGATGTGTGCCTTGGCAACATCATCTTGTAATTCGATAATCTCAATGTCTTTGTTTTCTTCCATTTCAACATCATTGCTTCACCTGTGTCTTTCTCTATCCCGTCTTTTGGAATAGTAATAGTTTTTTGAGGAGTTGGCTCATTAATGACTTGCTTGGTTCCCAATATGGTTCTTATTTTGAACACAAATGGTGTTCCCTCTGCTGCTGGCACATTTTCTTTCCCTTTTCTGGTTGCCTTCTTATCCCTAATCAATTTTTTCATTATCTCTTTCATTGTTGCTTCATTCTTGGGTTCTTCTTCTTCTTTAGTTACCTCCATTGGGGAGATGTCTGCATGAGGTAGCAGACTCACACTTGACAAGAAGATTTCGCATGATATTTTCCTCTTCTCTAGTTCATGCAACACTAACAACTTAATCAGGAAGAATGGAACAAAATGGGCATATGCCCCTCTCTCCTCATTTTCACTCTCTAAGCCATTTTACCCAAAATTTTAAACAAATAGTATGGAAAATTAAGACTCTTCTTGGCAGTAAAGTGCATGAGAAGTCTGATATGATATTGGTATACCTTAATAAACCTATCCTCACAAGTAAAATACCTCTGGATGACTTTGAGCAGTTGTCTGTAATGGTTTAATAGGTAAGTTATGGGAAATGTTGTATCATATTTATCTTTAAACTGAGGCTTAACAAACTCATTGAAATAGGCTACATCTAACTCTTGCCCCTTGAACCAATTTTTCCCTTGTAAAGTAATGTTTGTAGCATCTGAAACAATCTTCTTTGTAATCACAAACTCCAAATTACACAACTTGATTTTGTCCTCCTTGAAATTTAAAGCAAATATGCTTGCAATCTGTACACTGTGGCCATGAGATGTATATTCTTATGGAAATAAATGCAACTAGTGTTTTCAAAGGCCACTTTAATAGTCGGGTCAGAATTCACAAGATCTAGGTTTCTGGGCTCAAAGCGCACTGCATCCCCTCTTGTGGTTTTGTTTCTGCCAGTAGTGGTAGCCATGCGTATTTAAAAATGTCTTAGTGGAAATCGTGGTACGCTGGTTGGACGATGATAGGACAACACTATACCTATTTGGACAACACAACTTAAAATAACTAAGACTCAACAGTCTTATTTACAACACGTTGCACAATAGCATGGAAAGGGAATACTAAGGTAGGTGTAAGGACTATTCCATTAAAATACGTTTACATACTTTTCACCCAACCCACTCAACTTTGTTAGCACTTACTCAAACCCTAGGTCTATGGTTTGATCCTTAAGTTCGAACTAGAATAAAACAAGGGCTTACACAACAATTAGGTAGCAGCGAACTTGTGAAACTTTAATTGACCCAGGTTAAGATTTAAAAAAAATTGCGATTAAGGGTAATGTATCCTACCTCAAACCTTGATGAGAACCAATTTTTGACTGTGTATGCTCTGCAGGGTGCTGAGGAATGCTATGCAAATTTTTCACAACACTGCGTGATTTCCAAACTGGTAGTGCTTGCGCAACGACCTTATATAGTGATGATCCACTCAATTTGTTAATAGTGTGCTTGTTGGGTTTGATCCTAATTGAACTTTTGTACTGATGTTGTTTTCTCTGAATAAGAGAAATCTGTATGAATGAACAATGAGATGAGATGAGGGTAGTAGGAAAATTTGAATTATGCCTTTGAATTTTGTCCTTTTTTGTAATCATTAATCGGTCACCTTGTCATTTAATTGATTTAACTTTAGCTCTTGCTTGAATTGTCATGAATGTAGGGGTTATGGGATATGATTAAATTTAGGGGTATGATACATAAATAATGATTAGGAATGTGGGTGCGTAGTGATGGCAAGAGTGAACATGAGAATGTGGATACTAATGTTTAGAGGATAGGTTTGGAATGAAAGAGGGTGAGGGGTATGCTAATGTATATGGGAATGGAATGAAGGGGTGTATGGATGAAGGGGAGGTAAATAGGGTATGGGATGGGAAAGTAAGGGGATAAATAAAATAAGAATAAAAATATAAATCATAATTGGCAGAATATTTTAATGACCAGACCTCATAACCAATAGAACCTTAGATTGACACAAATTCATTCAGAATGTTTGTGATCAATGAAGATTGACACAAATTCCCCTTTAACCTTGATTGAATTTATAAACATGTGACCTCATAACTCCCACCGAATGAGACTTTTCACAACTCCAATGATATCAGAAAATGACTTTGAGGATATGAAAACAACAGTAGTCATAGGCTAATCTATTGCTAAAAAAAAATAGAATGAATAAGGAAAATATATTTTATGTCAAAAATCCTAATCCTTTCTGTGAGGTGCCGTGAACATTAGCACAAACTAGTAGCCTAATTAGACCATTGAGAAATGGAGTCAAAATAAAAACTTAAAAATGTAACTAATTTACTGACTAGACATACATATGGCAACGAATCATTAGAACCTTAAGGCCTTCTCCCTGGGCTTCAAATTCCAATGATAACTACCCACACTTGCGGTATTGAAAGTAAACTGGTATATAAAATGGAGTGTTGGATCAACTGCAACTCAGGTAAGAAAATGTTTCAATGTCCTGTCATTGATAGGTCCTCCTCTAAGTAGTTCTCCTAACAAATATTCAAGTAAATAAGCATTTTTATGTGGAAAGCAACAATTTTGAAAGGCCCTTTCCACAAATTTTCAAAATTCTCGTGCTTCCCTTTCTACTCATTCCTGGCATACCATTTCAACACCAAATACTCAATTTGAAAATAAACTACCTTAGTCCTCCTATTATAAATCTTTTTGATCCGGTCTTGTATATATTGAGTATTCTTGAACACCTCTTCTCTAGGCTGTTGTAGTTGGATCATTTGATTGATTCTTCTCTGTATATCATTGGGTTCCACTTCATTCTCCTGCAACAACTTCATCACCGGAACTCTTGATGAAGAAGGAAAAATCACATTTGTTCCATAAACTAATTGAGAAGGAGACATGCCTATTGACTTTTTGGTGCTTACTCGGTCAACCCACAATGCATTCACCAACTCCTTATGCCAATTCCTTTTATTTTCTTGTAGCAATTTCTTAATGATGTTGACCAAGCTCTTGTTGGAAGATTCAACCAAGACATTACCATAAGGGTAATAGGTCATTGAGTGTCCAAGAATAATGTTATATTTATGACATAAATCCATCATTTTCTTTGATCTAAAAGCAACAACGTTATCTATGATAGTTTTTTGTGGGAAACCAAATTTGGACAAAATATTTCCTTCCAAAAACTGAATGATAATTGTGTCTATAGCTTGTCTAGTTGGAACTGCCTCAATCCACTTGGTAAAGTAATCAGTTGCTGTCAATATCCATTTGTGTTGTCTAGATGAAGCAGGATGAATTTCATCGATCAAATCAAGTCCCCACTGTTGAAATGGTGACTCAACTACTATGGGTTTCAGGGGCAGTAGGAGCAATTTCTTCCTTTGAAAATTTGACATTCATGACAACTAGCAATTTTCTTATACACATCAGCAAACAAAGTCAACCAATAAAATCCAACCCATTGAATTTTGTTTGCAGTGGTCTTCCAAAACAAATGTCCACCACAGTCCCCTTTACGAAATTCCTTGATGGTCTACTGTGCTTCATCTTCTAGCAGCCAGTTTAACAACATACCACTAGGATCCTTCCAATATAGAAACTGATCTATAATACAACATTTTACTTCTTTCAACTTAAGGAAACGAGATTTGGTTTTGGTCAAACCTAGAGGTGCTTGTAAGTGTTGCAATACATACAAAATGTCTGCATACCATGGAAAAACAACAAATGTTTCCGCAACCTACTGAATTGACCTTAAATCATCTTCTTTTGATAGGGAAACAAAGCAATCAATCTTAAGAGCATGCAAATTTGATTCTACCACATCGCGGTCCTTGTCGTTTAATTAGCTTCACAGGCTTAATCTCTATGTGATACTCAAGTATGGAGGCAATCCATTTACCTATCCAACCTTCCGGACCATTCTGAGTATGAATATCCTTGACAACAACACTCAGTACGTAAGCAATAATATGAAAATGCAAAATATACACCCGAAAATCCTTCAAATATTTTACTAGAGAAAAGGCCTGTTTTTCCATGATGTTGTATTTGAGGACAACATCTTTGAGAGTCATTCTAAAAAATGCTATCGGCTACTCTACACCTTGCTTATTTTTCTGCATTAAAACAACTTCCATACTAAGCTCCGAAGTGAAAGAAAAGATGATAAAATCTCGGGTGTAATTTAGACTGACAAGTACAGGGGCATGAGATAGTGCAGATTTTACCTCATTGAAGGATTTTCTAGTTTCTTCATTCCATTTAACCTTGTTGTCTTTTTTCAGGATGTCTGTAATTACCCTTAAATTTTTTTCCAAGTTTGGAATATATCTCCTTAAGAAGTTTATCCTACCAATAAAAGATTGAATTTCTTTTTTATTTCTTGGAAAGTCCATTTTCTGAATTTCCTCTATTCTACTAGGATCAATTCTAATACCTTTGGAAATTATATGTCCTAGCAGTTTTCCATTTTCCAATCCAAACAAAGACTTATTAGGATTCAACGAGATGCCATATTTTCTGCACTTTTCAAAAAATTCCCTCAAGTGTTGTTAATGATCTTCGTCTGACTGTGAATAAACAGTGATAACATAAATATATATCACTAAAAAATTTTCCTTTTCATTTGCAAAATATATATCCATAGCTCAAGTTTCTCCCACAATGATCAAACCAAAAGGAATTTTAGCATACTTGAAGGTAGCCCATGATGTAGTAAATGCAATCTTGTCTTATTCTTCCGGGTGAACCAAAATCTGGTTATATCCCAAAAATCCATCTAGGAATGACATTCTCGTTGCACCCACCACTTTCTGAAGGATATGATCCATTTTGGGCAATGCGTAGTTGTCCTTGAGAGATGCCCTATTCAAATTCCTGAAATCCACACATAATCTAATTTCACCTGTCTTCTTCCTAACTGGAACTAAGTTAGATAACCATTTAGAAAATCTAAGAGGTACTATGATGCCAACATCAAATAATTTTCTTACATCCTTTTTTATCAAAGGAAACAAAAAATGAATTGTCCTCCTTAGCTTTTGTTTGAACGAATTTTGGTCCTCTTTGATCAGTATCATGTGCTGAATGATGCTCTTGTCATATACCTTTAGATCCTCGTATCCCAGGCAAAAATATCAAAAAATTCCTTAAGCAAATATAAATACTTCTTCTTCATTTTCGGACTTATAGTCTTGGACAGTTTGACCATCTTGGGCTTATCCGTTGTACCTATATTACATTCCTCTACCCCGGGCTCAGTAGGCATCAAATTTTGCCTTTTAGCGATATCATTTGGATCAAACATTTCCTCTAATGGTACCTGTTATCACAAAATCAAGCACTGAAGGGCTGCTGATCAGGTAGACTCTGTGTAACTGTTTCAGACCAATCTTTTGACTAAGGATTAGCCTCCCTAGCCTGAGAGGGCTCTCTCAAAAAAAAGTTATTGATTTTGATTGTTGATAAGAGGGCTAACTCTTGTAAAGTACATTTAATAAACATGTTGGCTAGACAGACATTACAAAGACTTCCATTGGGCTTATGGAGTTGATCATATTCAGTAATCTATACACTGCTCAGCATAGAAGTCAGGCATGTAATGTTTAAATACTCAAAACAACATCAAATAGAACCTCAGCTTAAAAAATACCACAGGAAACAGAGCAGCAAAGTGAATTCTGATGATTGGTGTATTCTACAACTTAAAAACATTAACATAAAACAAAACCACATATCTTGAGCATTTGAAACACTGTAAGAATCCTGAGAAGATAAGCAGCAAATTATATTACTAAACTAGGTTTTTACACAAGCCAAAGCAATACTCTGTTTCTCAAAATATCCAACCCTTGTTACAAAGATGATTCAGCTATATATAGAAACGTGACTCTAACTACTTTGAGCTTCCTCCTCCAGCATGAGGGGAGCTCGATGACTGCCACTAATGACACCTATCTGCTTTTAACAAACTATTTAATACAACAACCACTAACAGAAGTTCTAAAGAGTTCTAATTTGGTTATAACTCTAATTCTATCTTCTTCATAAATTAATTCCTCCTTGCAGCTTTGACACTTGGCTTCCTCTTTGTTTGGCTGAGATGGCATGAGATGAGCAATTAATGTCCCATGTTGGCTTTGGATACTGAAGGCTTTGATCTGCTCCGTGTTGGCTGAGAATATCCCTAAATTTTCGGTTCTGGTTCCCCATCACCGAGTATGCAGCAGTAGGTACTTTAAGTCCTTAATAACCCAAGAATATAGGGCATTACCACGTTACTGATATGCTGGAGGCTTCTTTGATGGACAGGTGTGCCAACCAAAACTTCTCGTATGTAGCTCCCTCAAAACCCTAATCACCGAGAATAAAGTGGCTTTATAACCAAAAATCTTAAACTTAGGTTAAAAGATTTCACCTTTTGTTAAAGTTACATCTGGCATATGTTGAATGGCTGTAGCAGCTTGCTTTGATCCCTTTCATGTCACTGAGGTGTTCCCTTTGCAAATTTCTGATTCTTTCATCAAACTGTTTGTCTGTGTTTTTTAAAATAACACCTACAGCAGTTTCGCAGTTTCGTAGCACGCTGCGAAACTGTTTTAAACAGTTTCTCTTTCCCCTGAGATTTTACTGCTCTGACACTTGATTTCAAAACTTCTTTTGACCATGGATGTGCATAACAGTGTCTGCATGCCTTCAAAATACTGAAACTAAACAAAATTTGACAAAACTTAGAGCAACACCTTTCTTGGAATCAACAACTTCATTTAGCAGCTAATTTACTTAGCTGTGCCTTCAAGTCTGCAACCTCCTTTTTCATGGCTTTGTTTTCAGCTCTTAAATGCATGTTTGTCTTTTTGATGACTTTGGCCTATTTGAGAGCTAGAACTGTCCATGTATAAACATCAGCCACTGAATCCACCTGGCCTACTAGGTTTTTGCTTCCTTTCAACACAGCTCTTCGATAATTTGCATACCTAACTGCAACCTCTCTGGTGGCACTCTTCATCTTAGCAATTTCAATTTCAGTTGCCTCCAACTGGTCCTTTATGGCTATAATATTTCCTCCTTGGGAAATGATGACTTTTTTATTTGAGCCTTTTTTCTTGATTTCCTCTGCCTCCTCTGTTCTGGGCAATTCCTCAGATACCTCTGTTCTAGGCAGTTTCTCAGCTTCCCTTGCTTGCTTTCTTGTGAGAGGTCTTCTTGGTTTGAATATAAATTCATCCCCTGGTTAATCAAACCTCAGTATTTTTGAAGCCCTAGATTTCTTAGTGCTTTCCGGTGTTGACTGTGTCAAGTCAATGTGCATTGGTTCAACTTGCTCAAACTCAATGGCCTCCAACAAATCACTCAAACTGGCCTTAGATACAGGGCTTTCCTCAACAGCCAATGCTTTGCCTTTTTCTTTGCTTATTTGACTCCTTGTCTTCACCCTTGACACTATTTCAGATTCATTTGGCCCAGGTACAGTCTTCTTCTGCTGAGCTTCTTCTTTTGCTGATGGCTGAGGTTGTTCTTTAATAACCAGTGGCTTGACCAACTTTCTTAACTGTGACTTGACCTTCTTTTTATTCTTAGCCTCCTTCTGAAGCTCAACTATTGTGGGTTCTTCAACTGACTGCTCTTTTTCTCTAACTGGCTGTGGAGTAAGACCTGTTTTACTTTGAAAACCCACCATGAAAATGAACGAGTCCCAGTCCCTACCTATTTTCTGAAGACCATTCAAAACTATCAATTTAACCAGACCATGGTGAAATAAAGATGTTTCACAGTCATCCTTTCTTAATTGCACTTTGTCACACATTTTGCTCAGACTTCGAAACAAGTAAAAGGGAATGTCTCTGGATGTTTTACCAGTAAAATGTAACAGCAACTTGAAGTGGTAAGAGTAGACTTTATTATATCTTCCCTCACAAGTTAAATACTTCTAAATACAGGTGAGAAGCAGGGCATAATGCTCCTTAACATAGTTTCTAGGCACTGCCTTTGTCAGGTCCTCATTCGCATATGCCTCTTTCAAGAATTCTTTGCAGGGATTCATATCGAACTTGAAGTTCTTAAACCATTCTTGCCCCCCTCTTGGGATCTCAGTTACTGCAGCTATTTCCTCCGGAGACACTTTTACTTCTAACATAGCAATTTTAGAATTCAAACCGGTGAAGTTTAAAGCAAAATCCTTTGTTACCTGAGCATGGCCACCCTGCAGCTTCTTACAGAAATTCCAACAGCCGACATCCTTGAAGGCTTTCTTCACACCCTCATCTCTTAATGCTAAGTCTAAACCTTCAGGCTCTGTTCTCTGGCATTTTCCAGACCGGTGTTCTCTCTTCTCCATCTCACCTTTGAAACCTTCGCACTGACAGTGAACAACAACTTCAACTGGAATAGTAATTCGATCCTTTCTTTTTTTGGCTCAGCCTCGCTTGAAACAGGCTCTCTTGAAAGCGGCTTCACTTGCAAACTCACATATAATCATCACACGGGCTGGTCACTTATGTACATTCACGATCATCACAAAGATCTATGCATAGTAAAACTCATTTGGATTGTTACTGATGCGCATGTCTGCAAATCTATTAGTGGAGTGATGGTTAATGAGCGTTTGGGAGGTACGAAAAACTGACATGAGAGGACGGGAAGGGTGACTCATTAACGGACTTGACCTTTTTAGAAATATTCGCTACAAAACGCACGAATCTGCAATTTCGCAACGCGTTTAGTTTTGAATTGTCATAATGCGTTGTGAAACGGCTTGATGGTGATGCTGCAAAATGGTTGAACAATGATTATGCAGCGAAACGGACCAATAAGAGACTCCGCTGCGAAATTGCGGAAAGGATCAGTGACATGGGTTAGACAAGACATGTCTTATGGAAGCATGATGGTGGAGGATGACCGATAGGATTAGAGTACGCTTTACATCAAACATCTTTAAAGCTTCAACCCTAAGTAAGAAACATAGACTAAAAACAATTTAACACCAATTTTAGGCATTGGACTTTGGGGAAAGGGTTATATACAAATGTTTACAGTTCTAAGTGATAACAGTGGCTCCACTTGGGATAGTGTGCTCCTGTAGTACACTAAGAACTTGTAGATCCAGTGCTTCATCGATTCCCTAAAAAAAAAACACACATGAAGTTGACAAACATTCCTTTCTAGCTTTGTGGGCCTTCTCCTCGGGCTTAAGCTCTTCTGTTCAGCTTGTCATTTATTTTCAACAGGAAAAATTCATAAAATGGTTATATACAATGTTCATGAGATACTTGGCAGAATTTTCATTGATTGTAATGCTTTAAGAACCTGCCATTAACAGGTCCTCCAGCATATGGTGCTCCATCAACTTCCTGCAGAATGTAGGTGTTATTTCCATGGAAAGCAAAAATATGATATGGCCCTTTCCACAAATTTTCAAACTTACCATGTTTACCTTTCCCTTCAATTCTGGCTTCCCATTTCAGGACTTTATCATGAATCTGAAAAGTATCCTCTTTGATCTTCTTGTCAAATGCTCTCTTGACCCTATTCTGATTTTGCTGATGACTTTCAAACACCTCACTTCTTTTCTCCTGCAGAGCTATTAGCTGGTTGATCCTTCATTGTATGGCATTTGGTTCCTCCTCTAATCCTTGAATCAGCTTCATTACTGGCACCCCGAGAGATGTTGGGAATATAGCCTCTGCTCCATACACAAGTTCATATGGTGATGTTCCAATGGACCTCTTTGTGCAAATTCGGTCAGCCCACAAGGCATACTTTAATTTCAAATGCCAAGCCTTTTTATTTTCTTGCAGCAGCTTCTTAATAATTCTCACAAGACTCTTGTTTGAGCCTTCTGCTAAGCCATTTCCCTGTGGATAATAAGCAGTGGAATGACCAAGGGAGATGTGGTATTGATGACAAAAATTTATCATTCTTTTAGACTTAAAAGCCTGGGCATTGTCTGTGATAATCTTGATTGGACAACCAAACCTTGATAAGATGTTATTCTCTAAAAAGGAAATTATTACTGAGTCATTTGCTTGCCTGGTGGGTATTGCCTCTATCCACTTTGTAAAATAATCGGTGGCTGTGAGAATCTAGCGATGCTGTCCTGATGAAGGTGGATGAATTTCCCCTATAAAATCTAATCCCCACTGCTGGAAAGGTGCCTCAACATAAATAGGAACCAGTGGCATTGGCATGAGCTTTCTCTTTCCTTCAAAAACTTGACATTCATGGCATGCTGCTATCTTTTTATAAATATCTCTGAACATAGTCGGCCAAAAATATCCAGCTCTCAAAATTTTGTTTGCAGTGGCTTTCCAATAATGATGACCTCCACAATCCCCTTTATGAAATTCATCAATTACTTTATCATCTTCTTCTTCAATGAGACAATTTAATAATATTCCTCCTGCATCTTTCCAAAATAAATTTTGATCATATACAAAATATCTGAGAGATTTCAACTTGGTGAACCAAGCTTTAGATTTTGAAAGGTTATCGGGGGCTCTATTGTACTGCAAGAAAAATGCTACATCCTTATACCACTCGGAGATCAAAAATTTTCTGTTGATTTGGACCAATTCTTCTTCATTCTCAGAAATTTCTGATATTTCTGTGCTAAAATTTATACCAATGCAGTCCAGGTTTGACTGAGTCAACAACTTTGCTAAGCCTTGACCCTTTACCAACTTGGTGGGCTTAATCTCAATGTCATATTCCAACAGCTTTGCTATCCATTTCCCTCTTTTTTCGTCTGGGTCAGCTTGTGTAAGAATATCTTTTATAACAGCACTTGGCACGTATGCAACAATATGAGAATGCAACACATAAATTCTGAAATGCTTAATTGCTTTCACCAATGCATATGCTTGTTTTTCTAAGATATTATATTTCAATTTAGCATTAGCCAATGTCTTGCTAAAGAAAGAAATGGGTTGTTCAATACCTTGACTTCCCTTTTGCAACAAGACTCCAGCTATTGTATCTTCAGAAGCAAATGTGAAGATCAGAAATTATTTGGTAAAATCAGGGCTGATAAGAACTGGTGCTTGAGAGAGTGCCTTTTTGATCTCTTCAAATGATTTCTTTGCTTCAACTGTCCACTTGAAATCTGCTCCTTTCCT
>APFE030505760.1:25831-56587 GCA_000404065.3 Pinus taeda
ACCAAAAATCTTAAACTTAGGTTAAAAGATTTCACCTTTTGTTAAAGGTACACCTGGCATATGTTGAATGGCTGTAGCAGCTTGCTTTGATCCCTTTCATGTCACTGAGGTGTTCCCTTTGCAAATTTCTGATTCTTTCATCAAACTGTTTGTCTGTGTTTTTTAAAATAACATGTACAACAGTTTCGCAGTTTCGTAGCGCGCTGCGAAACTGTTTTAAACAGTTTCTCTTTCCCCTGAGATTTTACTACTCTGACACCTGATTTCAAAACACCTTTTGACCATGGATGTGCATAACAGTGTCTGCATGCCTTCAAAATACTGAAACTAAACAAAATTTGACAAAACTTAGAGCAACACCTTTCTTGGAATCAACAACTTCATTTAGCAGCTAATTTACTTAGCTGTGCCTTCAAGTCTGCAACCTCCTTTTTCATGGCTTTGTTTTCAGCTCTTAAATGCATGTTTGTCTTTTTGATGAATTTGGCCTATTTGAGAGCTGGAACTGTCCATTTATAAACATCAGCCACTGAATCCACCTGGCCTACTAGGTTTTTGCTTCCTTTCAACACAGCTCTTCGATAATTTGCATACCTAACTGCAACCTCTCTGGTGGCACTCTTCATCTTAGCAATTTCAATTTCAGTTGCCTCCAACTGGTCCTTTATGGCTATAATATTTCCTCCTTGGGAAATGATGACTTTTTTATTTGAGCCTTTTTTCTTGATTTCCTCTGCCTCCTTTGTTCTGGGCAATTCCTCAGATTCCTCTGTTCTAGGCAGTTTCTCAGCTTCCCTTGCTTGCTTTCTTGTGAGAGGTCTTCTTGGTTTGAATATAAATTCATCCCTTGGTTCATCAAACCTCGGTCTTTTTGAAGCCCTAGATTTCTTAGTGCTTTCCGGTGTTGACTGTGTCAAGTCAATGTGCATTGGTTCAATGTGCACCGGCTCAACTTGCTCAAACTCAATCGCCTCCAAAAAATCACTCAAACTGGCCTTAGATACATGGCTTTCCTCAAAAACCAATGCTTTGCCTTTTTCTTTGCTTATTTGACTCCTTGTCTTCACCCTTGACACTATTTCAGATTCATTTGGTCCAGGTACAGTCTTCTTCTACTGAGCTTCTTCTTTTGCTGATGGTTGAGGTTGTTCTTTAATAACCAGTGGCTTGACCGACTTTCTTAACTGTGACTTGACCTTCTTTTTATTCTTAGCCTCCTTCTGAAGCTCAGCTATCGTGGGTTCTTCAACTGACTGCTCTTTTTCTCTAACTGGCTATGGAGTAAGACCTGTTTTACTTTGAAAACCCGCCATGAAAATGAACGAGTCCCAGTCCCTACCTATTTTCTGAAGACCATTCAAAACTAACAATTTAACCAGACCATGGTGAAATAAAGATGTTTCACAGTCATCCTTTCTTAATTGCACTTTGTCACACATTTTGCTCAGACTTCGAAACAAGTAAAAGGGAATGTTTATGGATGTTTTACCAGTAAAATGTAACAGCAACTTGAAGTGGTAAGAGTAGACTTTATTATATCTTCACTCACAAGTTAAATACTTCTGAATACAGGTGAGAAGCAGGGCATAATGCTCCTTAACATAGTTTCTAGGCACTGCCTTTGTCAGGTCCTCATTCACATATGCCTCTTTCAAGAATTCTTTGCAGGGATTCATATCGAACTTGAAGTTCTTAAACCATTCTTGCCCCCCTCTTGGGATCTCAGTTACTGCAGCTATTTCCTCCGGAGACACTTTAACTTCTAACATAACAATTTTAGAATTCAAATCGGTGAAGTTTAAAGCAAAATCCTTTGTTACCTAAGCATGGCCACCCTGCAGCTTCTTACAGAAATTCCAACAGCTGGCATCCTTGAAGGCTTTCTTCACACCCTCATCTCTTAATGCTAAGTCTAAACCTTCAGGCTCTGTTCTCTGACATTTTCCAGACCGGTGTTCTCTCCTCTCCATCTTGCCTTTGAAATCTTCGCACTGACAATGAGCAACAGCTTCAACTGAAATGGTAATTCAATCCTTTTTTGGCTCGGCCTTGCTTGTAAGCAGGCTCACTTGAAAACAGCTTCACTTGCAAACTCACATATAATCATCACACGGGCTGGTCACTTATGTATCATTCACGATCATCATAAAGATCCATGCAAAGTAAAACTCATTTGAATTAATACTGATGCGCATGTCTGCAAATCTATTGGTGGAGTGATGGTTAATGATCGTTTGGGAGGTACGAAAAACTGACATGAGAGGACGGAAGTCGTGACTCATTAACGGACTTGACCCTTTTAGAAATATTCGCTGCAAAACGCACGAATCTGCGATTTCGCAGCGCGATTAGTTTTGAATTGCCATAATGCGCTGCGAAACGGCTTGATGGTGACGCTGCGAAATGGCTAAACAATAATTATGCAGCGAAACTGACCAATAAGAGACTGCGCTACGAAATTACGGAAAGGATCAGTGACATGGATTAGACAAGACATATCTCATGAAAGCATGATGGTGGAGGATGACCGATAGGATTAGAGTACACTTTACATCAAACATCTTTAAAGCTTCAACCCTAAGTAAGAAACATAGACTAAAAACAATTTAACACCAACTTTAGACATTGAACTTGGACAAAGGGTTATATACAAATGTTTATAGTTCTAAGTGATAACAGTACCAACCCTCTTGGAATGACGTTATCTGTCAATTGCAACACCTTCAATTTTGTCCCATGCCTATCCAATTATTCTTTGATCTGATTTATGTAGTCCTCCTTTTCATCTTCTTCCCATCTGCAGTCATTCTCAAACCTCATCTTGGCAAATTCTTCTTTCATCAGCAGAAAATTTTCCAACTGTTTCTCATTTTCAAAAACCTGCCAAAACTTCATGTTACCTAGGAAAATGGGCCTATATTTGATGTCAATGGTGTATTTGTCTTTAGTGTTGATAGGAATTTCAAAATCACAAGTTGATGTTGCTAAGGCATCAATAACAATATTTTGTATTCTAGGAACCACTAAAAAATTATACTCCGAAAAATTCTGCAAAAAATCTAAGACAACATTCTAGTAAGCACACATCTGGGGATGTTTTGTTTAGTACTCACCTTTAATTTATTTGATGACTAATTCTGAGTCACCATAGAAAAATATCCTTTTATCTCCCAACTTCTTCAAAACTTGCAAACCCAAGAGGAGCTCCTTATACTCCACCACATTTTTGGTGCAATCAAAAGCTACTTTATATGAGCATAGTTTAGTCTTTCCAACTTTAGAATTGATTATCCATAGACCTGCACCAACAAATTGTTTACTTGGTGCACCATCAAAATTCATAATCCAAAGGTGTTGTTTTTCCCCTTTTTCTTCACCCGCTTTAGCCTTCAAATTTTCAGATTTCTCATTGGCTATTTTTCTATCATGTTCCTCACTTTCCTTGCTACCTTGTTTTGTATTTTCTCCTTCCTTTAATTCTGTTATAAGTACTGAACTTGTTTTTCCTTTTTCGGGACAACCAACATTAAATAGAAAAAAGGAGTTTATTTCATAGTGAACTAAATACAGAAGATGATCTGTGGGCTTTTCCTTGTTGTTGATCATGTATTGGATTAATGGTTCCTGATGCAACATCCTAGTTTGGTCACCAAAAACTAAAACAATAATGTAAGACATGTCTGTCTGCATTACATCTTGAAATTTTTCTACCCATGACCTGGATAGAAGCATTCCAAACTTGGGAGGTATGTTCGCTACGAAAATATCCATGGTCATGCTCTTGGAGGGAATATGGGTTAAGGAGACTACTAGATCCTTTATCAACCCCAAGCACTTCACCTTTGCTAGAATTGAACGAGTACAAGTCCTTGTATGGTTTGGTGATATCAAGCCCAAGCCTCTCCATGATTACCTTTTGCATCAGGTTATGGGAATTCCTAAAATCTAGCATAACATTGTGAATAATTTGATTATGCACATTTAAACTCAAATAGAAAGGGGGCACTTCACCATACTGACCCCTGTCATCAATTTTTAGCCTAAAAATGATAGCAGGATGAGCCTTTAAAATTTGAGTCCTATACTAATCATCCTTGAGAAATTCACCTAGAGGAATAGAAATTTTGAACTTAGCAAGTTCAATGTCGAAATTAAATGGATTTTGTCCTATCTTCCTTGTTAGGGATTGAATATTTATTATCTGCATTATCCTTAGAGGAATCATCTTTCCTTTGTAAAACACTAATTGGTGGATATTTATTTTGACTACTACTACCTCACACATCTTTCTTTGCACTGCTAGCTGTTGCATTCTTTTTTGAATTGTTTCCCACATTTCTCCTCCTTAAATTATACTACCTTTGGACCTACATGATAGCATTTTGATAACCCTTTTTGTACTCTTCAAACTCAACCATTAAGATATCATCTTGGGACTGAGAAAACAACAAATCTTCTTCCTCTATAACAAAATTTTTGAACTATTCTTGCTCTTGGTCTTCTTTGGTCAAATACACAATTTGCTGCCTATCACTGAAAAAATGAATTTGATCCTCAGGTGCTTGTTCATCTTCCTCATCTTGGTCTTGTGCATAATTCTACTAGAATGGTGGTGTATCTTGATGTTGTGGTTGTTTTGGACCTTTCTTCTCTCTTTGTCTAATTTGGACTTGTGGTTGCCTTCTAAAATTGGTGTTTTGGATCTGTGGACCTATTTGAGTTTCTCTAGGAGTAACTTGATCGGTCAATGCCATTTTCTCCACCATTTTCTCCATAGTCTTGATCAGGGTATCTAACTTTACATTGGAGGAAGTGGCAGGTTCTTCTTTTATGGTTACTCTTCTTTTTTATTTCATTTTAGATTTCTTCACCAACAAATTTTCCTCCATGCTGACTGCATTACTGTGCATATCTTCAAGTGTTGTCAGGTATGCCATCTTAGGATCAAAACCATTGGGGTAATGAAGTAAAGCTAGTCCGAGAGTAGCTTTTATATCTGTTCGGATGGAGTTATACACTTTGTTGAACCATGTTGAAAAATCTTGCATTATTTCACCAGGTTGTATTTTCAAGTTATCATATTTAGCAAGGATCTATAAAGGGTTCTTTTTCTCGCCCCATCTTGAAATGAAGGGATCCTCTAGTTCTTGATAGGTAGTGAATGTTCTGACTCTAACACTTCAAAACCACTTTTTAACCTCTCCGGAGAAGCTCTGTGCAAACAATATCATCTTTACATCCTCATGATCTACTTCTTCAAGGTCCACAAAGTCATTGAATTTATCTACACGTTTTTTGGTTTTAGTTTCACCAGTGCCATCATACTGAGCTAGTCTTTGGCCATAATGTTTTGGTAAATCACGTAACTGAGAAGGTAAAGCAAGAGGGGCATACCATGTTTCCATAGTTACTATTTGAATAATTGATGAGATTTTTGTGGTGTAAATTGGTGTGGATGAAAAGGAAGGAAGAAAAACAATTTATTGAGTGGTGGCTATGTAGATGATGCAGGAACAACGGACAATGTAGGGCCTGCATTGAAAGATAGACTTGGAGAAACTATAAAAGAAGAAATAATAGATGTAGGGAAAAGAAATGTAGTAGGAGATGCCGTTGGTGAATGAAATGTTTTTTTTTGGAGAAGAACTACTTTCTCAGTAGTTTGTTGTACTTTACTAACTAGACCTCTAACTTTTCTGAACCGCTGCAATATATTTCTTCCAAACTCGGTCTTTGGAAGTGGGATGTAAGGACTACTAGTGGATTGATCCACAACAACTCTAGAAATGAAAGACTTAGATCTAGTTCTGGACAGAGGGTGCTCAAAAGATAAATGGGATTTATCAACTATGCTTGAAATTTCAAGCAAAGAGCATGACCTTTCAAGAGGGATAATACCCTCTTGACTCTCCTCGGATGCTCTTTTTTTCGTTGACTCTCCTTTCAATATTTTTTATGATATTGGGTGGATTTGGATCAGGATTGTTCCTGATATGCCTCTTGGAAGGCAAATAATATCACACAACTTTACATACAACTGATTCCAACACATGAAAATGTGATTTTTAGCCTATGAATGCCTAACAATCTTTCACCCACAGGACTAGGATATAGCTCTCAAAACAATACATCTTTCCGAGGAAAATTTGAATTTTTGTCCCTAGCAATGACGCCACTATGTTAGCACCCTATAATTACCTATAGGCTTAGAAAGGTTTACATGGGTAACCACAAACCTCTTTGGGTTAGAAACTATTCCTTTCTAACTGAAGGGGGAACCCTCACTAGTACATATCTAAATATAATTACCATGAAGCTCAATGACTACAGAGACCAGATCTGCAAGAATCTTAGAATTGTTGAAAATTCTTGGGATATTTAAGAAAAGGCCGTGGAGGAATGAAACCATTAGCATGTTTCAAATTCTCATACTTATAACATTAGTTGATACATGAGTCACCAGTAAAGACAAAGGCAAGGTAGGTACGCACTTCAAGTAGACCTCAATTGTAGTAAAATGAAAAGGATAAAGAATCACATAACAACATTCAATCAAATGTAACCGAGAAAACTCTAGATTCTGTCCCATACTTTTTGATCAAATATTTAGAAGAAAAAAGTTAAAAGAGTGAGACTAAATTCCATCATGTATGAGGATCAATAGTCAACCAGAGCACTGAAAGGTGAATTTTGAAACTACTTCAGCAATACACTTTAGAACGAGACAACAATAACGTTATAACGAGATATCAATACGACATTTAAATTAAAAATTTGCACAAAAGAAACACAATCACTTAAAAGGGACATACCACACGATCTCTGCAACTAGTGGCAAAATCGACACTTAAGACTGTATTCAATATTAGAAGTTCACACACACAAGGTCTATTTATTAATTCCAACCAATCCTTTATTCACAGTTCTTGTCGCCTTAAATACATTTTTTTACATAACATGCCCATTGACCATTAAGTGGATCAAATCAAACTAAGTTTAATAACATGTTGTTTTTTGAACCATAAAAACTAAACAAAGCTAAACATAAAAACTACAACATAAAAAAACATAAATCACTTTATCCTATCCATCTAATGAATTTATCCATTCAGTTTCAAAGTTATCCCTGTCCTTGATCATGACATCATAGTTCAGATCCAAAACAAAAAATAGAAACAACAAACAACTTGAATTGCATAGCAACTCCATCTTGGCACGCACACCTGTATCAGTAGGGATAGCTGGATGATGAACTATGATGATTAGGTGGCTGAGGTGGAGAAGGACCCATCCAATGTGTCTCTTTGCACGTGTAGGCTCCAAACCGCTCAATTCCACTTTTGTGCAGCACATGCACAACAAGTTTTAAACTTGTGGTTGAGCCATGTTTTCCTCCTCCAAACAAACCAAAATCGACAACCAATCACCTAAACTTCTATGTTAACCCAAAAAAATACAAAATTGCAAAATTTGTCTATGAAATCTCCACAAAACTACAAAAAGAGTCTTGCTATGCAATGATGAAAAAACTCCAGCAAACACAAAAGGAAACCTCTAGTAGCTAACAAGATATGTTTCAAAAACATGACCTCCTTCTTTTCTTACTAGTTGAGGGATTAATAGATATGCTTTGGTATCCTTGCAAGTGGTCTCAGTTTCTTTGATTAACTGTAACCGAGGTTGTGTCTTTGACTATGGCTTTGACACACTTCCAGATGCTCTAGATGCTTGTTTATACTTTTTCAACAGTCTCCTAACTTTTGACAGTTTTTGTTTCATGAGTCTCAATCTCCTCCTCATGATCAAATTTTTGATGTAATATTGTTTCAATTGTCTTCTTGTAGGGAGGGCCCACTTTAGAAACACTTATTCTCTGTGAAGTTCCTTAGTAGCTTCTATTATAACTTTATCAGCTTCCAAAACTAAATGATTTAACATATTTTTCGAAATCTTCATTATCCTGGGCTATCTGCATATCTTGTAGCTGACATTCTTTAATATCACATAATATTCTATGGTATTATCTCCATTAGCCAAATCCAGGTTTCTCTGCTGATTGAAATACCTCCTTCATCTGTTCTTTCCACAAAAATGTAGCCTTTTCTACTCTAGTCACAGGTTTTCTTGGTTTCATTTTAGTTTCTTCCATGTCTTCAACAATTGTCACCTGCTTTCCTTTCTCTTGTGAAGTAGGTTTAGAAGGCCCTTTAGATGTGTCACCCTCTACTTTCTAAGCTACCTGTGAGGTTGTATTCTTGGGTTCCCTATTCTCCCTATGCAAGTAGGTAATTTTGATGTGTGCCTTGGCAAGATCATCTTGTAATTTGGTAATCTCATTGTCTTTGTTTTATTCCATTTGAAAATTTTGTGCTTCACCTATGTCTTTTTCTAGCCTGTCTTCTAGAATAGTAACAATTTGTTGAGGAGTTGGCTCCTCAATGACTTGTTTGGTTTCTAATTTGGTTCTTGGTCTAAACACAAATTGTGTTTCCTCTGTTACTGGCACCTTTTCTTTCCCTTCTCTCATTGCCTTCGTATCCCTAATCAATTTTTTCATTGTCTCTTTCATTGCTACTTCATTCTTGGGTTATTCTTCTTCTTTAGGTATCCATTGGGGAGATGCTTGCATGAGGTAGAAGACCCACACTTGACAAGAATCTTTCCCATGATATCTTCCTCTTCTCCAGTTCACGCAACACTAACAACTTAATCAAGGAAAAATGAAACAAACTGGGCATATGTCTGTCTCTCTTTACCTGCACTCTCTCAGCCATTTTACCCAAAATTTTAAACAAATAATATGGAAAATTAAGTCTCTTCTTGGCAGTAAAGTGCATAAGAATTCTGATACGATATTGGTATACCTTACTAAGCCTACACTCACAAGTAAAATACCTCTAGATGACTTTGAGTAGTGACTGTAATGATTTAGTAGGTAAGTTCTAGGAAATGTTGTATCATATTTATCTTTAAGCCGAGGCTTAAGAAACTCCTTGAAATAAGTTGCATCTAACTCCTGCCCCTTGTTGGAATTTTTAAGTCTATCTGTTAGAAATCCTTCATGTACTTTCTGATTTATTACTTCCTACTTGTTCTGTTAATTAACAAGTTATTTACCATGTAAATACTGAAAATAAATACAAGTACATGCTCAACACATACAAATCATCAACTGAATGAAAAATAAGCACATAAGTGACGCCGTTATTTTTGGATTAATGTCCCCGAAAAAACCCAATTTGGGAAAACCGGTGCAGCTGTCTGAGGGTTTTATTATTAATCAGTTTCAGAATACAATTTGGGTGCCAAAAATGGCTCACTCCACAAAGAATGCCCTCAGTAGTAGTACCTCTCAATCGGAAACATATATCAGCCCCAATCTACCCCATGAAATCTCCTAGTGTCAGCCTCTAGGGTCTATGTCAGCCTCTCTGGCCCAACGTCAGCCTCTCTGGCCTAGCGTCAACCTTTCTGGCCCAGTGTTAGCCTCTCGTGGCTCTATGTCAGCCTCTGGAGGCTCTACATCTCCCACGTTGGCCCTCCTCAAGCTCTGCATGGCCTCTAGATGGATCTGCATCAACCCTCTCCCAGCTTCTGCATGATTATCCCGGTACTATCTCTACCTCTCTGCCACTGCATTCACTACCCCTTGACTGCAACTCCGATCACTCCTTCGATTTCCTCAACAAGCTCTGCCCCAGAAAATCATATTCTTGATCAATTTGGTGTGTTCTCCAAGTGACCCTCAAGCCTCCTTTTATACTTTTCATGTTGACAATTCAACAACCGAGATTAAGTCCCTAATCAATGACTAAGATTAGATCTGGCTTGATCCATGACTTTTGGACCATTATAACTTAGTTTTATATTAATTCACATTCATATTTTATTTTCCCAAAGTTTAGACTTAGGGACTCCATTAAAAATATTAATTATTTTAATATCTCCCAAACTGGTTAGATTCTGCCCAAACCATTTCTAGGTATTGGAGATCTCATGCCCTTTAGCCTCTCCACCAATTTTCATAGCTAGATCACATCTGATTCTACCCCAAATCAACACTCCCCCTTAGCGAGGACTGTGCTCTAGTAATACTCCTCACTGAGAATCACCCTGATCATCCAGTATCAGTCCTTGTGCTGATGCTAGGCCTGCTACCCAACATCCTCTGCACTGCTCCATCATGTACTGCTACCCATGGTCTTGTAACTGCCACTACTACATTTGTTATAGCAGCTCCCTCTACATCCGTGCTACTGTCTATGGCCCTGCCACTGCCACTGCTACATCTGCACAATAATCCCTCTCATCATGTTGCATTGTTCTGCCCATAGCATTGCCACTTCTAACTGCTGCACTGCAACTCAGTTACTAAGAAGTAAGTAACTAATATCCCAACTTTGACATCACCGTCAGTTTCAACTACTCCTCTTCGAGGCTCCCATAGCAAGGTATAATCCAATAGGTTGGGTACATCGAGGATCCTGCCATTCATCACCTGTAGTCCATATGACTATAGTTCGATGTCTCCCCACTTCCTCTCACGAGGTGCATGAGCACTCATGACACAATCATCATCTATCTCCACTTCTTTCTTTGCCCTTTCTGGCATAGCCTTGGTCTCAGAAGTCTCTCCCTTGCTTTTCTTCCTTGGACATGGCTCACATAATGACCTAGTTCCCCACAGTGGAAGCATCTAACCTTGGAGAGGTCCTTCTTCTTTCATTTCTCCTGCTTTCCCTCAGATGCTAGGGCAACATCCTCCTCTTCCTCCTTCTTGATTCTAACCCCTTTGCCGCTGCTTCCTGCCTTGGTTAGCCTTATGATCTCTTCTTGACAAAGAGCCACCCACAGTTCTTCCCAATCTGGAAGGGTCGATCTGCCTAGTATGCTCTGGAAAAATACCTCCCATTCCTCTGAGACTATGTTCAATGCAATCCTCACCATTAATTCCAAATCTGGCATGGCCCGTATGGAAGTCATATGATCTTGGATCTCCTTCAATCGACCAAGGAAGATTTCGATCTATTCTCCTTTCTTCATATAATATGACTGCAACTAATTTTATAGTAGCATCTTCTTCTGCACAAAAGTATGCTAATACAATTTCGTCAGGGCCTCCCACATCACATTTTCCATGTCCTTTTCGGCAATACGTGGTACTACATGGTCCTTGACCTCGTCAAGAATGATGCTCTTGGACCTCACCATTGCCTCCTCGTACTTATCATTCTCAGCCAAGTTAACTGGGATCATTATCATTTTCAAGGCGAAGTCCTTGAGACGATTCCTGTCTAGAATGGACAAGATCCTAGCCTTCCAGACTATGAACTTTGAGGTTCCGTCCAGTCTATCTTGATCTCATACCTCGTTCACTGCCATCTCACTACTCCTCTTTCAACTCTTTCAAGTATCTCTACTTCCCTCCTGGAAGTTCTCAGTGTGACTCCATCTAAGGCTTGATTTACCTCTTGGAAACCCCTCTACCAATGTCAAGATGCCCCCACTCCGATCATTAATGCAACTGCACCTCTCATTTGGATTTCTTGGCCAAAAATCCTTAGTAGCAACTCCCTCCTCCTTGGTCTTGCCATGTTAGGTACTGTTCTGATCTTCTCCACAACCTCCTATGCCCCATGCAACTGAATCTTAGAGCCTTTAGACTTTGCACAAACTGGACACCAACAAAATATGCACCTCTTGGCCACAAGCATCAATCATTCTTAACTGAAAAAGATAATCAGGCACTGCATAGGTTAGGTCTTATTCCATTGTCACGTTCAAATTCTTTACAGGTGCGTATAACTACGGCTCTAACTACTTCCGAGTTTTCCAGGGCATGTTAGGTACTGGCTTCTTTAATTATAGCAATGATAACATCACCTATATGAGCTCATTTACGATTACTTGCTCCTAGAACTCGAATACACATTATTTTTCGGCTCCACTGTTATCCGCTATATTCAATAAGTTTGAGACTGAATCATTTTTCCTCCAAAATATTTTTTACTCTCCTTTCTTCCACTGAGCTGATCCTTCTCCTAGGTCAAACTTGATGATGTAGGCACTGCATCACCCCTTCCTTACTGCTTTCCACTAGGAACAACTTCTGTCACTTGGGATAGTTGTTTTTGCTACTGCTACCCTGCTTGGCTGATGTCCTCAGTTCTCCTATGATCTGCCACCACGCTCTGATACCATGTTGGAATTTCTAAGTCTATCTATTAGAAATCCTTCATGTACTTTATAATTTATTTCTTCCTACTTGTTCTATTACTTAACAAGTTATTTACCATGTAAATACTGAAAATAAATACAAGTACATGCTCAACACATACAAATCATCAACTGAAGGAAAAATAAGCACACAAGTGACACCATTATTTTTGGACTAATGTCCTCAGAAAAACCCAATGTGGGAAATTGGTGCAACTATCTAAGGGTTTTATTATTAAGCAGTTTCAGAATACAATATGGGTTCCAAAAATGGCTCACCCAACAAAGAATGCCCTTGGCAGTAGTACCTTTAAGTCGGAGACAGATATCAGCCCCAATCTGCCCCACGAAATCTCCCAACGTCAGCCTCTAGGGTCTACATCAGCCTCTCTGGCCTAGTATCAACCTTTCTAGCCCAGTGTGAGCCTCTTGGGGCTCTGCGTCAACCTCTGGATGCTATGCGTAGCTCCTGGCTACCTGCGTGGCCTCTGACTACTTCTGCATGGCCTCTGACTGCTTCTGCATGGCCTCTGACTACTTCTGCATGGCCTCTAGATGGATCTGCGTCAACCCTATCCCATCTTCTGCACTGATTATCCCAGTACTATCTCTGCCTCTCTACTACTGCATTCACTGCCCCTCAGCTGCAACTCTGATCATTCCTTTGATTTCCTTAGCAATCCCTGCCCCAGAAAATCGAATTCTTGATCAACTCAGTGTGTTCTCCAAGTGACCATCAAGCCTCCTTTTATACTTTTCTCATTAACAATTAAACATATGATATTTAGTACCTAATCAACGACTAAGATTAGATTTGGCTTGATCCATGACTTTTGGACCATTCTAACTCAGTTTTATATTAATTCTCAGTAATATTTTATTTTCCCTAAGTTTAGACTTAGGGACTCCATTAAAAATATTAATTATTTTAATATCTCCCAAACTGGTTATATTCTACCAAAACCATTTCTGGGTATTGGAGATCTCATGTTCTTTAGCCTCTCCACCAATTTTTGTGGCTAGAGGACATCCGATGCTACCCCAAACCAACACCCCTTAAGCCAATTTTCCCCTTGCAAAGGAATGTTTGTAGCATCTGAAACAATCTTCTCTGTTATCAAAAACTCCAAATTACACAACTTGACTCCATCCTCCTTGAAATTTAAATAAAAAATTCTTGCAATCTGTGCATTATGGCCATGAGACTATATCTTCTTATGGAAATAAATGCAACCAGTGTTTTCAAAGGCCACTTTAATAGCTGGGTCAAAATTCATAAGGTCTAGGTTTCTGGGCTCAAAGCGCACTGCATCCCCTCCCGTGGTTTTTTTTTTTTTGCCAACAATGGTAGCCATGTGTCCTTAAAAACGTCTTAGTGGAACTCATGGCATGCTGGTTGGATGATGTTAGGACAATACTATACATATGTTGACAACACAAATGAAAATAATTAGGACTCAATAGTCTTGTTTACAACACGCTGCGCAATAACATGGAAAGGGAATATTGAGGTAGGTGTAAGGACTATTTCATTAAAATACATTTACATACTTTTCACCTAACCCACTCAACTTCTTCAACACTTACACAAACCCTAGATCTATGGTTCGATCCCTAAGTTTGAACCATAATGAAACAGGGGCTTATGCAGCAATTAGGTAGCAGTGAACTTACCAAACTTTAATTGAACTAGGTTAAGATTTTAAAAATAGACTATGATTAAGGGTAATGTATCCTAACTCAAACCTTTATGAGAACCAAATTTTTACTACGTGTTTGATCTGCAGGGTGCCCGAGAATGCTACACAGTTGTTGCGCAACACTGTGAGATTTCCAGACTGGGTAGTGCTTGCACAACGACCTTCTACAATGATGATCCACTCAATTTGTTAATAGTGTGCTTACTAGGTTTGACCCTTTAACTTGTGTATTGATTTTGTGTTCTCTGAATAAGCGCAATGTACATGAGTGAATAGTGAGATGAGATGAGGGCGGTAGGAAAATTTGAATTGTGCCTTTGAATTATGTCTTTTTGTGTAATCATTAATCTGGTCACCTTGTCACCTCATTGATTTAGCTTTGGCTCTTTCTTGACTTGTCATGTATGTAATGCCTATGGGAAATGATTAAGTTTATGGGTATGATACATAATAATGATTAGGCATGAGGGTGCGTAGTGATGGTAAGAGTGAATATGAGAATGTGGATAGTAATATTTAGAGGATAGGTTTGGAATGAAAGGGAGGATGGGTATGTAAATGTATATGGGAAGGGAATGAAGGGGTGTATGTATGAAGGTAAGGGAAATAGGGTATGGGATGGGAAAGTAAGGGGGTAAATAAAATAAGAATAAAACTATAGATCATAATTAGCGAAATCTTTTAATGACTAGATCTCATAACTTAACAGAACCTTAGATTGACACAAATTCATTTCGAATGGTTCTGATCAATGAAGATTAACATATATTACCCTTTAACCTTGATTTAATTTATAAACATGTGACCTCATAACTCCCACTTACTGAGACTTTGCACAACTCCAATTATGTTGGACAATGAATTTGAGGCTATTACAACATTAGTAGCCATAGGCTAAACTACTACTAAAGAAAACAAACAGAAAATGAATGAATATGGAAAATACTTTTGACGTAAAAAATCCTATGACCTTAACACAGGGTTTGAGAGAGATCTGAGTATGTTTGACTTCGTACACCCTCATCCAGTTCACTTGGGAGCATCTAGATCTATTCTAGGCGTAGTCTTCTAGTTTTGCAGGGAGTGTCCAAAATTGCTATAGACGCTCTCACAAACCCTCCTCCTTGTGTCTGAGACTCAAAGATGAGATTTCAATATTTCAAAGATTTTGCTCAGTGACAACAATGTTCAACACAGTGACAATAGTATCCAACAGTTGACTATTGTCAATGATAACATACTATAGTCCTCAGTATTAGGGTTGTGATTATAAACATAATTATATCTGTTTCATGGATATAATAGTTGTTTTGTTGCATAGATAAAGCTATGGATCATTGTACTCTCTTTTGATGAATCATTTGATCACGATCTAAGAAGAAGAATATTTGCGGGGGTTTTCCCCATATTGGGTTTTTCCTTGGTCTCAGACCAATCCTAACATCTTTATGTGTGTGCATGCTTTTCTTCTATTGTTCCTTTATGTTCCGCTGCATTGATGAAGATGACATTATTATTTCTATATAATTGCATATGTTGATGAATAATGGTGTAGATATGAATAATGTAATGATGATATGGGGTGAACTTAATTTATTAATGAATAAATACAATTATCAAAGAAAAGAATAGTGTAGCCCTATAAAAAATTAACAAGGAACCAGAGTTGGACTGAAGAAAATCCATGGAGATCACCCCAATGATGATACCTTTGATGGAAGCAAGAAGAGGATGGTGGAGACCTAAAATAATTCTAGGGTTTGAAGAAAACCCTAGTCAGCTTGATTATTAGGTTTGATGGATTCTATGAAGTTAGGGTTGGAGAGAAAACCTTTCTTTATGGAAACAATATGAGATATGAAACCTAGCTGGTCAAGGTGAAGATGCTCAAGCACTTCACAAATATTTGATGAAGCCCTAGATGGGATAAACCCTTGCAGACCTGATTGGATAATTAAAGGCAACATTGGTATATAGACCATGGACATTGATAGCTCTTGAATATTAGTTTAAGAGGGAGAGGATCACCTCTCAATGAAGATAAGTATTTCTTGACTTATGATGCCTCTCACTTTTGTTTAGACTTATGAATTTGATGATTATGTTTAATGCTTATACTTCCTCCATATGTATTTGAGTATATGGATGTTTCTAACCTCCTTGATGAGATGTGATGAGTAGATCCCTCTTGAGGATCATTTGAAATGTAGGAAAGAAAAGCAAGATCTGGAAAGAGGTAAAGAGGTACTTGATGAAAATTGACAAACACTACAAGTTTCCTATGAGAAGGTGCACAAGTATTTGAATACCACAAGGTATGCATGGTATGTTGTATTTCAAAAATAACATTGATGGCTAAGTAAGCCCTAATACATGATGAGAATGTCCCTTTCTTTGATGGCTCATACATGCATATGTAAGCAACTTAGATCTATGTTTCTTTTGATGAAATGATGCACCTTGTGTTGAACATTGTGATCTTCTTGAATTCTATGAGGCTATCTAATATTGATAGATTGATACAATTGATGTTTCTCTAACATCCATTCGTTGGGCATCTTGATCCTATAATGAAGGCTAGCACCTTGAATCTAGTACATTATACTCTTGATACGTGTGATGATGGATTTCATATAGAAGGATATCTCATTGACTCTTATACATGATACTACTAGTAATGTTTGTGATAAGCATGATGAAATCATATGGAAAGAGAGATTGGCACTTTTTGTTTTTGGTAGTTTTATTGAATGACCTAACTTTATCTCATTGATCATGATAAGCATGGTAACCTTGATGTTAGAGGTTTAACTATGAGATTGATATTCTATATCTCTTACTACCTATGGTTTTGTCTTAATGGCATATGGTTAAACTGAATGTCCTAACTTGAAGAAGTGAATTGATAGAAAGTGCTCATAATCTTTGAGATATGATGTTTCATTTATATGCTTTGAGTCTAGCCTTTGATAAAAGATTGATTTCATAGCAATGATAGATATATGTTTATGAACTAACAAATCTGTTGTTGCTTAACTCTAGTAGAGACAAGTTGATGACATGAATGAAGATGAATGAAGTAGATTTCTAGTCAGAGGGAGAATCTCTTCTCAAGATTCTTACTCACATTACTGCCTGCTTTATGTATTGTTGAAGTACAATATATCTAACATTATTGAATTGCAGAAAAGTCTTATATATGAAATTTGTACATAAATTAGGGTTTCTACTCTGGATGAAATCATAGAACCAGGAAATCTCATCCCTAGATGCATAGATGCTAAGGCCTAGGTTACATCTAGGCAACTAAAGACGCTACCATGGTAACATGAAGGGAGTGTCCAGGTATTTGACTACAGTTGACCATCATTTGAAGCTTTCTAAGTTGTATGAACTCCTAACCAAGGTGTCTCTACATATTCTGCCATTTTAATATGATTTCTAAAGTTGTTGGGTTAAATTGCTAATCACATAAAAATGAAGTATTATGCATGAAATTAGATGGTCACCTGGAAGATGCCAGTTCCACAAGTATGTTGCAGATAAAAATATCTGGAAGTAGGAAAAACTTGAATTTTTTCCATAAGATGAAGATGTAGATTGAACTTGTGTTTGCAGGTGACCGAGACATACATATAGATATGTAACTATGTTTGTGCTACAAGAGGTTGGCATGATTTGGCAGATTGATATAGATGAACAATGTGTTGTCATGATGCTTGAGAATAACTTTGAAATGATGATTGAGATATGATTTGACTATATATCTAGCTATCATAAAAAAATTTGACATTACCTGATGTCTAATGATTTGATATGATGATTGTTGATTTTCCCTGATGTCAATGCTATGTGGGTATTCAAAAATTTGACTCCTTGTTCCTAGCATAATGGTTGAAGTATTGATAATTGTGATTCAACATGAACATGGAACCTGCATGACTCATCCTTGGTGTGTGCATTTGCACCTAGTGACAAAAATTACTTGTATTATGATTATGAGAATGACTTGATGAAGTTCAGATTGATAATGCATGGTTAATGATAACTTGTTGGCATAATAATAAATGAAGTCACGACTTGATATGAGCTCTCCCTGCCACCTGGTTGAAAGTATTGATACTGTGATAATAATGAATTTGGTAACAGTTGTGATCTGGCTTCTAAACTTTGATGAGGTTGATTATGATGGCTTAGCAAGGAATTATGCTTAGAGCATTGCATGAAGCAAGCTCCCCGATCCAAATATGTCTATATTTGATAGATATTTGATGAAGTTAGGATGATGAGATCCAAGGTGACTTTGATTTTGATTATGTTTTTGGTTTTACATACTGATGAGCCTCTGATGATATAAATTAGAGGGATATAACTTTTGAAGCTCGAAATGATGTATCATGGTATGATGAATCTATTTCTGGAATTTGGAAAATAAATTCTATATTGCAAAGCTATTGAAAAATGTTTTTGAATAATTAAAATGGAAATCCTTGGATACGCTGATTTGAAGTTCAAAGATGTTGTTGAAATTGACATGGAATTTGACTATTGATTGAAGCATTGATGTTCCTTTTTGAACATACACACACACACACACACACACACACACACACACACACAGACACACACACACACACACACACACATATATATATATATATAGAAACTGAATAAATTCATAAGTGAGCTGCTTCATTCACATAGAGTTTCCACCAAGCATCCTTTGAAATATATGCATGAGATATTCTATTCTTGAGGCTGAGATATTTCTCCTATGATATGTGACTGCATGGATGTATTGTTATTGATAGAGATTATTGTTAAACACATTTGGTTGCTACTTTAGCATGAGATCTAGATATCACACACACACACACACACACACACACACACACACACACACACACACACACATATATATATATATATAGAAACTGAATAAATTCATAAGTGAGCTGCTTCATTCACATAGAGTTTCCACCAAGCATCCTTTGAAATATATGCATGAGATATTCTATTCTTGAGGCTGAGATATTTCTCCTATGATATGTGACTGCATGGATGTATTGTTATTGATAGAGATTATTGTTAAACACATTTGGTTGCTACTTTAGCATGAGATCTAGCATGATATCTTGGATGAGAGGTCCATAGTATGATTGAGGATGAGTACGATGTTGCTAGCATGGCTAGCTATGAGGTAGAATGAAGAAGTTCCTTAGAGAGATGTTTGAGCATGATTTGGATATGACATGGATACATTGTAATGATAGAGAGTGAGATCCGATTGGAAGAAAGTCCCACATTTATATTTTGGACCGAGATACTGTCATATATTGAGATTGAGACAGTGGAGCTATTTGAAACAAGCTCAGACTTGTGGTTGGCACCTCCTTGAGAGGGAGGATGACTATGGTATCCTTTCGAGATTTACATGATTATTTATGTTCTGACATGATATATGATTTGATGTCCTGTATGAAAAGGAAACAATTGCTATTGAGACAAGCTAATAACAGATTTGAGTATAATGAGAGCAACGCTGATCGAGGACATTAAGTCAACTCTTCCTCCCTGTCTAAGCTCCTAGGGTTAGGAATTGAGATATAGGACTCCAGGGATTGAGGGAACTCTAGACAATAGAGTATGACCCCTATTTGTTACCCATATGGTTGAATATGATTCTCCCCTATCTTCATAAGGTCAAAGAATGTTGCTCCCATATCTGGTCTTTGTCGACTATACCCCAGTTGGCATCATACCCACAGGCTAGGCTTGTCGGAAATATCACTCCTCATTTGGTCAACGAGTTGAGAATGTACTTTGGGTGTACAACCCAAACCGATTATGATGTAGGTGTTCTACCACATCACTATTTAGGGTCATCGATGGGAATATATGTAGGCAATAGCATGGGTTGAGATAACCTTATGTGATTCCAGGTTGAGATTGAGATCCCTAATGAGATCCCAGGGTCGAGATGTGTTCCCCTGTGTATTTTGATATGCTATTTCTTGATGTGGGGTTGTAGATGTATAGCTCCCACGTGAGATTCCGAGTCGAGATGTGTTCCCCGATGTGGTTCCAAGCTGAGATGTACTCCTTGATGATATGCCCTCTGATGATGATATTCCATGTAGTAGCCCACTGGTAGAGATTCCAAGTAGCATCCTGATGGATAGAGGGTGTTATCTTAAGCTCCCCTCTGTAACAAATTATTCTTATTATAGATTCAAGAATGCTCAACATACGAACAAGAACAATAAAAAGATAAGCTGTAATACGTAAGGGATAGATCGAGATGTACATTGATGATTTGTGATGATGAGATACTTGAGGTGGTCATGGCATGATGACTAAATGATAGAGATGATTAGGTATGATACATTATGACACTTGAATACATAAGAATGGTATATTTATCGATGGACAAATATTAGCAGATGGAATTCTCCTTAGTTGAGAGGGAGTGTTAATTTTTGCAACTGCGGTCAAATTCCACCTTGGACAACTCGGATGACTGAGATGATAATTTCATTATATTCCTCTTTTCAATTGGACCAAAATTTACCTAAAGATCACCTTATTTGGACAAGCAAAAGTTGGTTTTCGAATTTATTTATTCACTCATGTATATTGGGTTAGGTTGACCCTAAGCACATGTTAAATTGGATAGGTCGGACTCAACCCCAAGTGGACCCTCATGAAAGACTATAAATAGAAGAGACCCCAAGCTCATTTGGATAGATTTTATCAAGCCATCTTCTCTTATCTTATTGTCTTGGTTCGCACACGTTCGATGAAGGAAAGAGTGTGCAAAGGTTTTGAATCTACAAGGTCGAAGCTCACACTAATCTAGGATTTTCTGGATCTCAGATGCTGGCATGCAACTAAGTATTTTTGTCCCTGGACATTGGCACATTATGGTCCTGACAGTGTCGAGGAGCCTTGGATGCTGGCATAGATTGTTTATGGGAGCATTTGGGAGCCTGTGGTTTTTGTTGCACAGTTTGGTCCACGGATGCACGTACATATGGTCCTGAGAGTGTTTGGGATGACATAGATGCTTGCAGAAAAGCCTTATGAGAGCATCCAGGGTTTGAAGTAGAGAGGAGTATGTTTGACCCCAAATGTCCTCATCCAATTCACCTGGGAGCGTACAGATCTACTCCAAACGCAGTCTTCTAATTCTGCAGAGAGCGTCCAAAATTGTTATAGACGTTCGCACAACCCCTCCTCCCTGCATCTGGGACTCAAAGATGAGATTTCAATATTCTAAATATTCCGCTCAGTGTCAGAAATGTTCAACACAGTGATAACAATATCCAATAGTTGAATATAGTCAATGACAACACACTACAATCCTTTGAATCAGGGTTGTGATTATAAGCATGATTAGATCTTTTTCATGGATATCATAGTTGTTTTCTTGCATAGATAAATATGTGGACCACTGTACTCTATTTTTCTAAATCATTTGATGACAATCTAAGAAGAAGAAGATTTGTAAGGGTTTTCCCTGGTCTCGGACCAGTCCTAGTGTCTCTATATGTGTGCATGATTTTCTTTTATTTTTCCTTTATGTTCCACTACATTGATGATGACGATGATGTTATTTCTATATAATTGCATATGCTGATGAATAATGGTGTAGAGCTGAATAATGTAATGCTGATATGGGGTGAACTTGATGTATTAATGAAGAAATGAAATTATCAAATAAAAGAACAATGTAGCCCTATGAAAATTAACATGAATCACATCCAATATATCCAGGGATTTAATTCTTTAAAACAACAAAAAATTATATCCATAATATCTCATTTACCACTTTTTCCAAACACATGGAATGCAAAATTGTATCTACAGGTCTACATGAGGAAATACAACCCATAATTATGCTACTAAGAGCTTTTCAATGAATTTACACATTTCTAAATCCACCATATGAGTTCTTGAAACATTTTACAATCCACAAGCTACTTCCTTTGACATAATTTGAAAAGCTTATTGCAACCACTGCTACAATTTGATAAACACATGGCAACCCTGATTACTACAACCATTAAGGATTTCTATCAAAATTTAACAATAATATACCAAAAACTTGAATCACAAAACATTGAATTATTAATAAGAAAGAGACATAAGCCACAACTATAAATTACCTCAAACATACCTCAAGACTTTGATCTTGCAAACCATATTTTAGCTGCCATTATTTTTGCATTTTCATCTAAGGGATGATTATATAATACCTCCAGGTATATTTTAGGTCATGTCTATTTTCTTACTTCTCTTGTAAGATGAAAGTTAGCACTAATTCACACACACACACACACACACAGAGAATTACTCATTCAGGGAATTTTCCAAACAACATATCCTGAAACCATTTCTAAATCATGCCTCTAATTACCTATTTTAAATAAAATTAAACAAAACCATAACTTATGAAACTCTTACCCAAGTCCTTTGGAAATCATTTATTGCAATTACCTTAAAAAATATTTGGCATTCCTTTATCAAATGCGAAAATACGAAGGTTAGTACCATAAACTATACCAATAATAATTCCAATCCAGAGATTTAAACATCCATACATATAGACCTCTCTTAGTATTCATTTTCAACTAGCCAATAACACTTTATATAACATAAGCTTCAACCAAAATTAGATGCTTAAACCAAAATTATACCTGATGATATATTCAACTCCAATCACTAGAATATGATCCATCTCTGATTCCTTAACCAACTCATTTGAATCATCTTGTTTTCCTCCCAACTATATCCAAGAAGAACTTCTCCCCCTGGAACCCCCACACTATATAAACTCACAAGCAATACCAAAATATAACAGTAGAGATATATACAAGGTAAGTTGAGGAAGATGAGTTTCACTTCCTATAAATACCACTCATGTTCAACTCCATTGGGTAGAGCTACTTAGTAATTTAGATTAGCTTTTGGCTACTCTCAAGGTCTCTCCCTCTCACAATATTCTTCAAATATATCCAACTCTTGGTATCACAATGCAGCTCTCTCCCCCTAGTGAGAAGACATCAAACACATATATAGGAGAAACAACAAATTGTTATCAAAAAGGAGGAGTAATATGCATGCCTTGAGAAAAAATAACATATTCCATTTAGAGGAGTGTAACTCATGCCATTAAGGAGAGGCATGCATGTGTTATTTAAGGAGAGTGTAACATATGCATTAAAGAGAGTGTAAGAGGAATATTTTATGACATGATTTTAACGAGTGTAAGAGGAATATGCCATGTCTTTGATTAGTATGTAAGAAAGAGTGCAATGTATTATTAAGAGAGAGAGTTATTTAGAGGCATGAGAGTTGTCAAGGAGAGAGGTGCAAAGTGAATGAGGTGATGAAGGTGACTTGTAATTCCTTTTAATAATAATATCATAGTCTCATAAGAGATAATAATAATAATATTTATGAATACATCAAGATTGAACTATTAGGATTGATTAGTGATAAGTTAAGTGATTTTCCTTCAACTATACCTGATTACCAATCGATGCAATGTGATTTACTATTTTTGTAAATTTATACTTGAGATGCTAGACATGAATTTCTATTTTTAGAATGTCACTCCAGAATTGTCATAAATGAGATTTTATTAAGTAAATTCATCCATGAGCTACCCATGAGTGGTATTTTTCTTCCAGAGAAGAGGGATTCCACATCCCTATCGCATGCATCTCTATGCCTTAGTAGATTGAGGACTCTGGATCCTGATCTACTCCAAGGATCCAAGATTCCACATATTGATCTTTTAAATATTCAGGAATATGTGCCCTAATGCTTGTATTATATACTCAAGACTCCACATATTTATCTTTTTTGGATTTAGGACTTCGTGCCATAATTTACATGACTTCTCATCTACTCTTCTTTGAAACTCCGCACTTCACCTTAAGGTATTGATTGTTAGCTCATACCCATATGATGGTTTGTTGGTAAGTTCTTGTTCCAAGACCAAGAATTGTGTAGGACTTCCGCAGTCATTTTGGTTTTAAAGAAATGAATTCCACAATCATTTATAATTTGAACATCCTTGTTTGCCAATAACCATGTCCCCTGCCATATCCTACTCAATACAATATCAATCATATATAATCATACAAGCCATGTATCATGACTTCCACATAACTTCCATAATCATTTATAATTTGAGAATCCTTGTTTGCAAATAACCAGGCCCCTTGCCACATATTACTCAATAGAAGATTAAACATATATAATCATAAAAATCATGTATCATCCATAAATCATAATTAACCGTATGTTCCACATAGCCATGATCATCCATGGATCTATGTGTTTCAATCCTGGATCACCATCCATGTCATACGCCTATATCCAATCTAAGATACCAAAAGAGAAAACATCGATAATATGCACTTATCCAAAATCAATCTTACCAAAATCAGTCTTTATCATAAGCATATAGCAACCATGTGACCTGAATCAGGTCTATAGTATACAAGCATATACATAAGTTTGACATGCATAATATTTATATCACTACATCAAAATCACCCTCTCCAAGTTTCATCAAAGCTATCTCACCAAGAAGGGACACTACATACTCCCCCTCTTGGGCTAAACTTGGCTTGAAGTTTTCCTATAGTCATAAGATACTTATTTCTTTTAAATTCTCCTATCAATAAGGTGTTAACCTTATGTATATGTATTTGATATCTTTTTCTTCATGCCAATTCATAGTTTAATGTCTTGTAAATTGGAATAAGCTCCATGAAAACCAAAACATACCATTCTTAATCAAGTAGAAAATATATCCTTGCCATATTAGACATGTGTTGATATAAAATGCCAAAGATTTCTATATCAAAACTAACCATACAATTTATAGTACCATACCAAAATACTATTTTATGTAATTGATATGACATGTACTTAATTTATATATAAAAATTTGATATTCTACATGTTTTTCTTTCTCATAGTATGCATGAATTCTACATGTGTCATCTTCTTGGTTCTATAGTATGTTGAGCTTGGAAAGCTATAAATAGCTCACACATTGGTTGTATAAACAACAATGATGGTCCATCCCATCTCACATTCAAATTTGCATACAAGAAACATCAAATCCTCCACATACAATTTCCAAGGAGACTATGCAACAAAACATGGTGTCATATATAAAACCCAATCTTACATCCCATTTGACTTATGTCTTCTCAATCCAAGTTTCCCCTATCATTCCATAAAACATCCCTACAATCAAAATATTTGAGATCTACCTACAGATTTTACTAAATGTTTACTCTTTAGGAAAAATCACAATTTGAGGTTCAAGACACCGTTTTTTTTTTTAAACTAACAATCTAAGGTTCCATTTAGTCCTCATTGACCCACTTTTGTATTATAGACCATTCCTTGAATTCCCATAATCTTCATTATTATTCACTTCTCTTACTTGAGAATCAATTACGAATGACTCTGTTAGAATAATTCATTCCAAAAGAAAATTAATGATATATTTTCGAAAGCAGATTGTAATCAAGAATAACTTTCATAATTATGCAAATACAATATCTATATTATTGAATCTATCTTGATAACTGCTAATCAAACTTTTTTCCAACTATAAAATTTCTCATGGTTTTTATTCAATAATTAATCAATTCGTTTGGTTTAAGGTCTTATTCAGTACTATTAATACATACATAAAAACAAACTATGGAAACATTACACTTCTCAAACTATGAAGAATAAGATTTAGACTATCACAAGGGCATTTCTAGCCTAATGTTAAGTTTTTTTTTTTCCCTGAAGGAGAATTACCACCATCTCAAAATGCTACAAATTTTTGTAGGACTTCTCATACAACTGTAAATCCAAGCACAAAATTACTAAATCCAACAATATATTCCATTCCACATACAATACAATAATCTTAGGTATCAAAATCATGCAACAATTCCAATGCATCAAAATGTAATCTCACTCTCCTTCAATTTCTCCCTTAAAAAAATATCACAAGCATACATTCTTGTAAAACAAGAACTCAAACAAGCTTTTCATTAATTACAAACCTTTCTTCCTTTAAGTTCAAAGAAAACAAAGTTCTCACCACAGAACATGCTTATCTTCTAAACATGTTATTCTCTTAAAAATTTACAAGTTAATCAAATTTTGAGAAAGAAGTTCATCAAGTTCATAAACAATATTAATTTTGAATTGATCGCCTAACTAACGATAGTTTAAAGAATTTCATGAGTTCAATTGTCATAATTTCTCTAATTAATTTAGTTAAATAAAATTCAACCAATATGCAATTGATAAAATCATTAAGAAGGCTATTATGGCTTTCCTAGACCTAATTTTTCTTAAGCCAATAGAAAAGATATTTCATCAAATTATCACAATAATCATTTTCTACATTTCAAGAATTTGAAAATCAATTTAATTCTACTTAATTTCAACACATACAAAAGAATTACAATACTAGAGGATAGATACTTAGTTCACACTTGACTCCATATATCAAAATCAGTTATTCCAAACAATCTAAACCACCTAATGGTGTTCACTATACCAATCTTAGTATCTTCATTTGTATAAGAAAAATAATGGATTTAAATCTCAAGCAAATTCATGTTACAAATCTCTATCCATTTAACTTTAATTACACATAATAAATCCCACTTAATCATGTCTATGAGATTCCATCAAAATAATTTGTTCATTCTAACAAGAAGAATTACTTATCTCATAGCTATATGTTAGTATGGATTCTACGCCCATACCTCACCTCATTACTTAGCTCAAAGATATATGCTAGTATGGATTCCACACCCATACATAACTTAAGGAAAACATAACCTTCAAGTTTTCCTTAAAATGGCTTCCACAGCCATTCATGCATAAGTCATTTAAGCCTCTTATTTATTAGGAAGGTCATACCACAACCTAGTATTTGAGTAATTTAAAGTTATTTGATGCATAATGTCAACCCAAACTATACAAAATCATGTCAAAAAAATCATAGGAATTTTATTATTACTCGTTAATAATGTATTCCCAAATCATATTTTAACAGATCAAATTAATGCACATACCTTACTCGCGAATACACATTCACATTTAAAAGTGACATCCTTCAAGGTAACTTTTGTTAATTTTCCATTAGTGTATATAATAAAAGAGTCAAAATTAACATGATGAATTCAATCATCACATTAATTGAATCCCAACCTTAAACTTGTTACACATTCCCAAAGCATACACACGAAGGTCAATATTAGGCCAATATTTTTCTTGGTAGATACAATTTCAACTAGTAAAGATGGCTAGTAAGCCCATATCGCATTGATAATGATGCATTAAACATATATGCAACCATGCATGCACTCCATATATCTCACTCACCCATTGAAAATGAAGCCATTCACATGCTTAGGTTTAACCCCAACTTCTCAAGCACATCCTTTCCCAACATGTCTCTAAGTCCTTTAATAGATTTCTAATAATTTATCTTAAGAAAAATATAAAGGAATATAAGAAAACATTCTTTTTATTTCATGAGTTTCTAATTGACAATAATAATAATATCCCCTATGTAACCAATACACTTCCAAGTCAACATACACAATAGTTCAACATGCATGTAAAATCAACATTCATACATCATCAACCTACAAACAAGCATGTTGGCCTATTAGGCCCTAATGTTGTAGCGGGCTCTGACACCATATGTAAGGTCCCACCTTACCAACTATCAATGGCATAGAGAAGTAAAGGTCACATTGAACATTATTACTCTTTTTTTTTACTCATAATATGACTAACTTAGTTATCATGTGATCATGTTCCTTCATCTATTTCAATATAAGGATATAACATAAGAAGTCGGGGATAACTTTCCCTTAAAACTAATTCCAAAACTCATTTCTCCTCAAGTTTAAGAGAAGCATGCACTCTTTTCATGATTATACGTGAGCTCTAAGTAAGGCTGGAAATAAGTGACACCATACTGCCATAAGCTAGATCAACCTATTTGATCTTCTAGCCTATGCTAAATAAGTTCCACTTATTGGCTCTTGACATCATAAACACAAAAACATATCACAAGAACCTAAAATATTATGCTTCTATCACAAAAATAACATATAAGGGTATGAATATTAACTAACTTGTAACAAGTTACTTGAAAGAGGAATATGCCTCTCTTCATCATTAAATCTAATAAATATGATATGTTTATTGTCTCATCAATAAAAAAAATTCCCAATGCCATTTCTTCAATCATCAGACTCATATAATGAATGTTGCAGCAAGAGCAACCACTATTACAAATTCAGAAGTATATTATTCTTCAGAAAGTGCCAAATAAAACAATGGACTTGTGAAAATTGGGCACAATAGTTGTTTGCTATAGTCATTAAAGCACAAGAATGCACCCATGAATACATGCAAGTCAGATGAAACTTATTATTCTCACTTGCACAAAATCCTACAGAATTAGTCACTGTAAAATTGTTTCCAACAACAATCCCCCTTTTTAAAGGATAACTTTATATAATAAAAGTAACAATTGTCCTATTTGCTATTCACACTTTAGAAAATTACTAAATTAATTTTCACATTAAAAAAATTGCAGACATAGGAAGCTACATCTATTAAAAAAAAAAAATCTACATAAATTTCTAGTACAGAAGAGCTACAATAAGTAAGAAATTTACTCTAACAATTTATATGCACAAAAGCTACAACCATTGAGGCCTTTTGACAAACACTTTGCAAGCATGCAATCTAAGATTCTTACTCAACCTATTTAACTCTTAATAAATTAATACTTCAATTGTTGGCATATTAAAACAGGGATTAATTCATCTTAATATTTAACCAAAAACTTCACAACAGAGACACAAAGTTGGCAACAACAATTTGCAAACTCGCCCAGATTTACGATATGGTTACTGAAAAGTGTTTTTTTTTTTTAATCAAATGGGGGGTTTGTTATGAAACCATCTCACAAAAAGACAGAAAAGATAGATGGACGCCTTAGAAATAAGCCTCTATGTCCTCTTTCCAACTCTGCAAGTCTGATCGCAATTGGATTCTCCAAGGAAGAGTTATGCCAAATCTCCCACGGTGACTTGCTTATAGACTAGTTCAATAGAGAAAAATTGTAAAAAAATGCCACGTGTGCGTGTTTCAACCTTAGTACCTGAAACTGATATACAAAAAACTACAGGCTGTCCTCTTTTTGAAACTTCTTACGACATTTAAATCTGATGCCCATAACCAAAGTTATGACGATTTTCCCTAGGTCACCTGTTTGGAATGTAATTCGGGAGTCTACAAACAACCTAAATTCCTCAGATTATATCTCCAAAAATATAGTGAGACAAGATCTAAAATTTGGACCCGAAGTTTAGAACGATTTCTGCTCAAATGGGTTTCTTTTTTAGCTTCTGAAACATTGTAGAAAAAAGTTATAGTGAAAATTCCACGATGACCTGTTTTAGATGAAATTCTGGAGCTTGCAAAAACCCTCACTTGATCAGATCATATCTCTGAAAATGTTGTGAGACTAGATCTGAAATTCAGAGGCGAGGTTCAGACCGATTTTGTCTCAAATGGGGTTTTTTTGTAGCATTTGAAACTTTGTAATGAGAAAGTTATAGCGAGAATTACATGATGACCTGTTTGGAGCAACGAAACCCTAGGATCCACATCTCTGATACCAAATGTTATGAAACCAGCTCACAAAAAGATAGAAAAGATAGATGGGCACCTTAGAAATAAGCCTCTTTGAGGGGGAAACCTCCTTTACATTACACAAATAAACAATTCTTAGATGATACAAATGAAAAGACCTCCTTTCTATATATAGGAGTCTAAGGGGTCATAATATAATCAGAGCCGACATAACAATAATAATGTAAGGGCACAATAATAACAATAGTGGCTTCTATGGGGCACAATAATAACAATATGGGGACTACATGGGCACAACAATATAATAAGGGGGTTGTACTAATAACAATAAGGGGTTACACTAGTAGTATAGGGACTTAACATGGTTACAGGTCCAAGTGTCATGGATACCCCCTGATTTTGGGTTGAGTCACATCCAATATACCCAAGGATGAAATTCTTTAAAACAACAAAAAAATGTATCCATAATATTTCATTTACCACTTTTTCCAAACACATGGAATGCAAACTTTCACCTACAGGTATACGTGAGGAAATACAACCAATAATTATGCTACTAAGAGTTTTTCATTGAATTTACACATTTCTATATCAACCATATGAGTTCTTGAAACATTTTACAATCCCGCAAGCTACTTCCTTTGACATGCTTATTGCAACCACTGTTACAATTTGACAAACACATGGCAACCCTGAGTGCTACAACCATTAAGGCTTTCTATCAAAATTCTAACAATACTATACAAAAAAATTGAATCACAAAACATTGAATTATTAATAAGAATGACACATAAGCCATAACCAAAAATTACCTCAAACATACCTCAAGACTTTGATCTTGCAAACCATATTTAGCTACCATTCTTTTTGTATTTTCTTTTAAGGGTTGATTATGTAATTCCTCCAGAATTATTTTGGGTACATGTATATTTTATTACTTCTCTTGTAAGCTGCAAGTTAGCACTTATCCATGCATAAATATATAAATTAATAATATTACTCAATCAAGGATTTTTCCAAACACTTAGACAACATATCCTAAAACCCTTTCTAAAACATACGTCTAATTACATATTTCAATTAAAATGAAACAACACCACAACTCATGAAATTCTTA
>APFE030505760.1:60937-78668 GCA_000404065.3 Pinus taeda
AAGGAGGTCATCAACCCCACCCTAGAAGATCAAAAGTATCTCTCTATTTTAACTAGCTCAAAGAAGAAAATTAATATAGCCAAGATTAGAATGAACTCTCATGAACTCCATAGTGAAACAGGTCGTTGGGCAGTTCCTAAAACACCATGGATGGAAAGGTTCTTCCATCTCTGTGAGAATACGAACATCGAGGATGAAAATCACTTCCTCTTAGAGTACCCTACGTACAACCACATTAGATCTCAGTTTCAAAATATTTGTTGCAATACTAACCTTCCTAGTCTTTTACGTTGTCAAAATTACAGTGAGCTCGGGAGGCTTCTCTCCAAGCTTTTTGAGCATAGGAATAAAATCTTAAATCAAACTAAATAATTCGTTTCTTTAGGTCTGATAGACCAAAGTTTGGTCTCAGTGGATGTTAACCATTGTCGTCATCATCATCATCATCATTGTTAGTGTCAGTCTTTGTGGCCTTCCTCCAGTGATCAAACATGCTCTTACAAAGTGATTTTAAGGTGTCAAGGTCAAATTTTGTCATTTCAGAGCTTCTTCAAGTAAAATTTGGTCACTAGCTATTAGGTCTAGGGTTTGTTTTCACTCCTTTCAAAGTTGTCCAAATGTTGCTCCATGTCACCATTCAGCCGAGTGTACCAGCATTCAAAGGGTTGTCACCATTATGTTAGGTTCCAATGGGTCATTTTACACCTTGTTCATGCTTCAGTTGTGCCTAGGCAAGGTTCATTTCCCTCTCCTAGGGTTTTGAAGCTAATTTATCTTGGATGGTCAAATCATCAACAAAAATTGTATCTTGATGTTCATACACCTTCCCCTATCCTTAATGTACCTTGTGAAACACTTCCCGTCACTGAAATCTCCCAAATTCCTCATTTTCACACAAACCCTAGTTTCTTGCTACAACTTGGCAATTTCCTAGGTTGGGCCTGTGTTTAGCCCTTTTGGAACCCTTCCCTTCACTCAATCTTTGAAATTCCACTTTCCCCTGCTTCCTAACATCCCTCCCTACTTCCAAAAATTTTCTCAAGAATTTAGAAGCCCCTTATCCCCTTCATTTCGCTTCATTTCGACAAATCCCCTGTTCCACACATTAGGGTAGGTTTTATTCAAATGATGTTTCTAAGAAATAAAAAATGAATTTGGAACAACTGAGAGAGGTTTTTGTCCCAAACAGGCCAAGGAAGAAAAAGCTCCTTTATTTTTTACACAAGTTTCATGGTTTCAAAGAAATGTCAAAAATGCAGTTGCCTCAGGAGAATTGATGCACCTCTAAAGTGACCTTGGGAAAATCACGTTTTCTCCTAACTTGGTTGGCCAAATGACTTTCTTGATGAGTCAAATGATAACTAGACACAAAGATATTTCCAATGAGCTATCATTAGCTCAATTTGGAGTTGCGAAACACCTTCAAACGTTGCCTGCAACAGCACTCTGCCCTGAGGCAGCCTCATTTGGTACATTCTGACCATTCTTAAGAGATTTAATTTTTGATAGGCAAATGAACTCCACATTGAAAAATTCTAGTTGGCTTAGAATGTAGACTCAAATACCTTTCCAACGAGCTATCCTATGCCCAATTTGGACACCGGGAACGCCTCCCAAAGGCTCTTTCAAAAGGGCGCAACGCACTGGGAAGGCGCGGCGCATTGGGTTGCTCTCCATAGTGCAAAAAATACACTGGCACGACGCACTGGGCTAAAAAGCCTAAAATTCATTGAAATATTCCTCCAAGTTGCAAATTCTTCATTCCACAAGTAGGTAGAGCCTCCATTTTTGTGTTTCATCCAATTTTGTGCTAGGGTATGGTGGTTGATGGATGGTAATGATTGAAACAAAAACTTGAAACCCTACCTCTAAAGTGCCTCAAAGGAAAACTGCTGTGGGTTACAAAATCCTTGTTTTGCTACCAAGGTCTCTCCTCCTTCCCCATTTCTCCCTTGTTTCATCATTTCCTACCCCCCCCTAAGCTCATCAATTCCTTCTCCTACATTTTCTTTCCTACATTCAAATCCCAAACCCCAAAACCCTAGCCCTACAAAAAATATCCTAACCCTATACATAAAACCCCTCAAATCTTCCTACCTTTCCCTAATAAAAATTATCCTAATATACCCTAATCCCTTACTATTTTCCCCTTCCTAACAGTCCCTTGTTGCATTTTTTCCCCTTGGTGGCAGAATCCAACTATATTACACAAGAGCAATACACAGTTTCATACACCAGCACATCATGGCGGCACAAGGCAAACCTATTCAGCAAAGGGACGAGGACCGAGAGTATGTTTTAGAGAAAGTGAACATTCACTTAGAGAAGTTTCTGGTGAAGGCTAATAGGGAGAAAACCATGTTAAGGCGCATGACTTATCATTATATGGCCTGAAATATGAGTTCCAAAGTGAGAATAAGGAGTCTAAAGGCGAAATTGAGGAAGGCAACAAAGAAGAAAAAGAGGCAAAAGGAACATGATCACCTTCAGATATTGGTCGAAGCCTCTTTAGCCCAGCATGATACTTAAAGGAGGAGATCCAGCCCAAATTTCAAGAAATTTGGGGCATTTTTGGTATTTTGACAAATTTTGGCACTAAAAAACAGACTTTTTCTCCCTGTGCGCCACGCCACGTGGCACGCGCTTTTCCTAGGGAGCTCCAAATGGCAAAAAGTTTATATTTCTAGATTTGGCATGAAAAATCATGACTGCTGGTGCATGGCCAAGAAGTTTGGGCAAATTTTGAGTCCCCAAAAGGTCAAAAAACACTCAAAAAATGACCTCACTGCCCCTATTTTGACACACAGGAAGCAGTCTTGGGAGATTGAAGTTTTGGAGGGGCAATTGGACACCAAATTGAAAAATTCCACTTGAGTTGGAAAGAATATAGGCAGGGATTTCCAAAACGCTATCTTGAGCTCAATTTGGACTTCGGGAAGTGTGTCAAATTCAGCTCCAAATTGGTGCGACGCACAGAGGATTTTTGCCCAATTTTTCACCTTCCAGCCCAGAAATTCGGCCAGTTTGACTAGTTTTGCTTTGTGATGTAATTATTGACCTATCTTGATGTAATTGAAGGATCATGATGTAATATTGGCATATTTTTAATTTTTGTAGAGGATTCATTCATTACAAGGTGAAAATTGAATGAATGAATCAGTTTCCTACCTTATAGAGGCAAGTTGTTTTGATTGCCTAGATTTCAGTGCTTGGTTTAGAATTGGTTGAAACAACACCTAGAATGATGAGCTCAACCCCTAGAGGCAAGGGAATGGGTTGGGCTAGTCTATATCATGTAATCTCTCGGTCATTTTCAGGGTTGGACACTTGGGATTGCTTTGGCATACTATTGTACATATTTTCTCTGCATTTTTGGCTAAGGATAGACCAGGGTTTTGCAGCATTGTTTGGGATCCATGTGGCTTTATGTTTTGATGGTGTGCTTCTCTCAATAATTGTAAGTTGTTATGTGTATCATTTTCCTTACTATCATCTTCTGCAATTGAACAAATGAAGTGATTAAGGTAGAATCCATTGATTGTCATGCTCCGCCTTTAAATTTGTTTGATTTTCCATGTTTTCATCTGTTTAAGGAGAATCCTTGAAACCTTCTTGCTCTCCTTAGCTCCTCACCAGTCTGATCTATCCACTCATTCCCTTTAAAAGCATCAAGATGATCACCTTCCTTGCCCCAACCAGACCTTTGCAAAAACTGTGCCTAATCCCCAAGCCCAGATTTGCCTTTCCCTATTCCAACACAAAAACTCCTAAAAACTCAAATCAAACCATCATATCTAGCCTAACAATAGCTTTTTATTTCAGTCATCTCGAGCCCCATCGATTATCTTTGCCAATTTTGACCTGGAGAGAGCCCTCTCCTGTCCTCATAGGGCTAGCTACGAGGCTGAGTGTGGTATGATGTTATCTTGAATCCCCCCTTCCTTCAGCCTAAGGCAGATTTGAGCACTAACATAGTGGCGACTCCACTGTGGAAGAAAGTTTATTTTCATTGTTTGGCTTTGTAGGCTATAGACGGAGCCTGAAGTTAGCCAGGTAGCCTTCAAAATGCTCTTGCTTTGCATTAGCGAAAGTAGATGAAAGCTACTTTAGTCAATCTCCAATCTAGTTTATAAATTGAACATTTGATCTAAACGATCACCCCAATACATGTATCGAGTTAGATCTGATTGTTGATGCTGGACAACGATCAGACACTGGAAAGGCTAAAATCATTCACCTAGCGATTCCAAATCATTTTTGAGATCAGATCCAAAGACTCCACTAGAGGATGAACATGTCCAGCAGAAACATGAAATGACAATATGGATAGATCAGGCATTCAAGTTGGAATTTCATTCAAGACATTTTGTTCTTTGTTGTAAATTATTTCTTCTCTTTTCCCGAGATTGTCAAGAAGGCTTTGCAAAGTATACTATGTTTGAGAAGAGATCCTCAGCCTGCATTTGATTCCTTCCCCTTGAATATTGTAAATACCAAAGATTTGCATGCCTTTGAGCTTGATCAAGACCCATCTTCTGAATTTTATAATGATCGTCTTCAAATTGATGAGCCTCAAGAGACCAAGATTGATTCTAAACCTTCTATACATACTCCTACACCTTGTAAAATCCCAGATAGGTATAAACCTCTTGTTTTACCTTCTGTACTCCATGCTTTCCCTGCAAATTATTATTTATATTTACCAAGTTTTGACGGTGAATGTAAGAATGTCAACACTGAGCAACATGTGTAGAATGTTGAGACTTTTATAGACCTTTTTGAAGTTGATGACCAAGATGTTAGTATTAGGCTTTTTGCTCTTTATTTGCAAGGCAAAGTAAAGAGTTTGTTCAAAACCCTGCCTGATGCGAGCATCTCAGATTTACAACAGTTCATCAAGCTTTCCTTGACAGATGGGTGATTAGACAGAACCTTTTCTTGATTGTAGAAGAGTATAACCAGCTGAAAAGATTGCGAAGGGAGACAGTACAACAATTTTTGGCAAGATTTAACCAATTTTATTATTCGTTGCCAATTGATATAAGGCCTCCTCCTATATCTTCTCTCTTGCACTATCCGGGTGCCTTTGATCCGGAAATGGAGTTTCAGCTGAGAGAAAGGAATATTGCAACACCTCATGAGATGCAGAACAGTGCAGTAAATGTAGAGGCTCATCTGCTGATCTGAAGGGCAAGGTTGAAAGAAGAAGAGATGACAAACGTGGATTTGGAGGAATCAACATCTCTAGAGGTAAAGCTTGACATTTTGGTAAGTGTAGTGGAAGAGATGATGCAAAGAATCACTGCAAGGAATGATTATGATGTCCAAGCCCATCGCTCGTTGATTGAAGAAGAACAAGTTGTTGATCCAAAACATTTTGTTTCTTATCCCAGTTGTCATAGATCTGATAATGATTGTTTTATAGATCAGCTTGGAGAAGAGAGATCTGTTGATATGACATGCATGCTTGATGATATCCTTTATCCTAATGATTTTCCCCAGTTTGATCAGTATGATGACGATTATGTTCTCCAAATAGAAGCTAATCTTGCAGACAAACAAGCAGCTAGTTTGTGGGAGGAGGAAGTTCACTTTCAGCAGCTTCAATACAGTGATCAACCGATGCATATCAGCGATGACAGTGACAAGGAACATGCAGCAATTTTGAAGTAAGTGAAGGGTCTTTGCCTTTTTGTTTTGCTTCGTTTCAGTTCATCAGAGACAACTTCCATGCAATTCGAAATCAATTGTCAATAAGTCTTGATCTGGACCATATTGAGAGCAATGAAAACCTTGTTCAAGACTTCTCATATTCAGATTTGCAATCCCCGAATGCAATTGATTGTAAAGTTGCAGATGAAAACATGGAAGCTGGCACATATGATCAAACGATACAGGATGACTCCCTACCTTTCTATTTTGAATCATTTCAGTTTTTGAAGGGCAAATTGCACAGTAAATCTTCAAATGAGCAGCCTGTAGGACATCAACAATCTCTCAGTTTTAATGTTGAGGATGAAGGTCAGATTACAGATGAAGGTGTGGCAGTTGAAATACATGATTTAATGATGCAAGAGGATTTTGTACCCTTTTGTTTTGAAGCAATTCAGTTTATAAGGCAGAATATTCATAATATCTCTGAAGAAAAAGATGAACAGCTAGTAGGATGTTATACAGTTTTCATGGATACATTGCAGCGGTCTTTTCAAGTTTTTGATGATCCTATTGCTCGTGTGTTGGATGATGTTTTCTTTAAAAGTTCTTCCCCATTGGCTAACCATGTGACAGAAGAGAAAGTTGATAATAATCTGATTCAAAGGTCCCCTTCATTGTCTTGTTTAACAAATTATTCATTACAAAGCTCAGATCAAAGTTTGCAGTCATATGAGGGGATTGATAAAAGATATTTTTGTTCTGTTTGGAATGAGCAATAGAGTTTGGTTATTCACACAATTCAGGATCCTTTTAACAACTTGCTGTAATCATCAGAGAAAGATAGTGCAGATGTGAGGAAAAGTTTAATTTCTAGTTATGAAGATTACTTGGACCAAAGCAGTAATGTATTAATGGAAATCAATAGCAATGTTTATGAAGATCCTTTTGCAATATTCTTGAAGTCATCCAATCAATTCATACTTTGCAAGTTTATCAGCAGTTAACTTGATTCCAAGTTCCCATGGGAGTTGCCTTTCGATTCTTCCCTTTTCCTGTGCATCCAAAAGCATTTGGGAAGAAATCAAATAGCAGTCATGATGCTTACATGGTTGCATTGGCTGTTTCATTTCACTTGATCTGGTAGTGAAATAGAATAGTTAGAGTAGGTGTTGATGAATTAGCTCCATCTTGAGCATATTTTCCAGTTTGTCGATTGTGTTTAAGTATCGAATCAGTTTTTAGTTGAGTGAGAGTCAAGTTGTGTTGTCAAGTCGTCAGTTTTCAGTCATGCATTTCAGCTTGAGTTTTGACTCCATTGCCCAATGGATGAAGGCATTGCCTGCTTTCCCATAGATCTGTAGTTCTTGGCACCTCCAAGGAGCTACCATCCCCATTGGAGCCAATGTTAGTGTCAGTCTTTGTAGTCTTCCTCCAGTGATCAAACATGCTCTTACAAAGTGATTTTAAGGTGTCAAGGTCAAATTTTGTCATTTCAGAGCATCTTCAAGTAAAATTTGGTCACTAGCTATTAGGTCTAGGGTTTGTTTTCACTCCTTTAAAATTTGTCCAAATGTTGCTCCATGTCACCATTTAGCCGAGTGTACCATCATTCAAAAGGGTTGTCACCATCATGTTAGGTTCCAATGGGTCATTTTACACCTTGTTCATGCTTCAGTTGCGCCTAGGCAAGGTTCATTTCCCTCTCCTAGGGTTTTGAAGCTAATTTCTCTTGGATGGTCAAATCATCAGCAAAACTTGTATCCTGATGTTCATAAACCTTCCCCTATCCTTAATGTACCTTGTGAAACACTTCCCGTCACTGAAATCTCCCAAATTCCTCATTTTCACACAAGCCCTAGTTTCTTGCTACAACTTGGCAATTTCCTGGGTTGGGCCTGTGTTTAGCCCTTTTGGACCCCTTCCCCTCACTCAGTCTTTTACATTCCACTTTCCCCTACTTCCTAACATCCCTCCCTACTTCTCAAAATTTTCTCAAGAATTTAGAAGCCCCTTATCCCCTTCACTTCGCTTCATTTCGACAAATCCCCTGTTCCACACATCAAGGTAGGTTTTATTCAAATGATGTTTCTGAGCAATAAAAAATGAATTTGGAAAAATTGAGAGAGGCGTTTGTCCACAACAGGCCAAGGAAGCAAAACCTCCTTCACATTTTACATAGTTGTCATGGTTTTAGAGAAATTTCAAAAATACAGTTGCCTTGGGAGAATTGATGCACCTTTGCAGTGACCTTGGGAAAATCAAATTCTCTCCTAGCTTGGTTGGCCAAATGACTTTCTTGATGAGTCAAATGATAACTAGACACAAAGGGATTTCCAATGCACTATCATGAGCTCAATTTGGAGTTGAGGAACACCTTCAAAAGTTGACTGCAACAGCACTCTGCCCTGAGGCAGCCTCATTTGGTACATTTTGACCAGTCTTGGGAGATTTGATTTTTGGTAGGGCAAATGAACTCCAAATTCAAAAATTCTAGTTGGGTTGGAACGTAGACTCAAAGACCTTTCCAACACAGTATCCTACACCCAATTTGGACACCAGGAAGGCCTCCAAAAGGCTCCTGTAAAAGGGCGCGACACACTGGGAAGGCACAGCGCATTGGGCTGCTCTCCACAGTGCAAAAAATACACTGGCGCGACACACTGGAAGGCGTGGCGCACTGGGCCAAAAATCCTAAAATCCATTGAAATGTTCCTCCAAATTGAAAGTTCTTCATTCCAAAAGTAGGTAGAGCCTCCATTTGTGTGTTTCATCCAAGTTTGTGCTAGGGTATGGTGGTTGATGGATGGTAATGATTGAAACAAAAACTTGAAACCCTACCTCTAAAGTGCCTCAAAGGAAAATTGCTGTAGGTTCCAAAATCCTTGTTTTGCTATCAACGTCACTCCTCCTTCCCCATTTCTCCCTTGTTTCATCATTTCCTACCCCCCCTAAGCTCATCAATTCCTTCTCCTACATTTTCTTTCCTACATTAGAATCCCAAACCCCAAAACCCTAGCCCTTACAAAAAATCTCCTAACCCTATACATAAAACCCCTCAAATCTTCCTACCTTTCCCTAATAAAATTTATCCTAATATCCCCTAATCCCTTACTATTTTCTCCTTTCTAATAGTCCCTTGTTGCATTTTTTCCCCTTGGTGGCAGAATCCAAATACATTACACAAGAGCAATACACAGTTTCATACACCAGCACATCATGGTGGCACAAGGCAAACCTATTGAGCAAAGGGACGAGGACCGAGAGTATGTTTTAGAGAAAGTGAACATTCACTTAAAGAAGTTTCTAGTGAAGGCTAATAGGGATAAAACCATGTTAAGGCGCATGACTTATCATTATATGGCCCGAAACATGAGTTCCAAAGCGAGAATAAGGAGTCTAAAGGCAAAATTGAGGAAGGCAACAAAGAAGCAAAAGAGGCAAAAGGAACATGATCGCCTTCAGATATTGGCCAAAGCCTCTTTAGCCCAGCATGATACTTAAAGGAGGAGCTCCAGCCCAAATTTCAAGAAATTTGGGGCATTTTTGGTATTTTGACAAATTTTGGCACTAAAAAACTGAGTTTTTCTCCCTGTGCGCCGCGCCACGTGGCGCGTGCTTTTCCTAGGGAGCTCCAAATGGAAAAAAGTTTATATTTCTAGATTTGGCATGAAAAATCATGACTTCTGGTGCATGTCCAAGAATTTTGGGCAAATTTTGAGTCCCCAAAAGGTCAAAAAACACTCAAAAAATGACATCACTGCCCCTATTTTGACACACAGGAAGCAGTCGTGGGAGATTGACGTTTTGGAGGGGCAAATGGACACCAAATTGACAAATTCCACTTGGGTTGGAACGTAGACAGGCAGGGCTTTCCAACACGCTATCATGAGCTCACTTTGGACTTCGGGAATTGCCTCCAAATCAGCTCCAAATTCACGCGACACACAAAGGATTTTTGCCCAATTTTTCACCTTCCAGCTTAGAAATTCGGCCAGTTTGACTAGTTTTTCTTTGTGATGTAATTATTGACCTATCTTTATGTAGTTGAAGGATCATGATGTAATATTGGCATATTTTTACTTTTTCTAGAGGATTCATTCATTAAAAATTGAAATTTTAATGAATGAATCAGTTTCCTACCTTATAGAGGCAAGTTGTTTTGATTGCCTAGATTTCAGTGCTTGGTTTAGAATTGGTTGAAACAGCTCCTAGAATGATGAGCTCGACCCCTAAAGGCAAGGGAATGGGTTGGGCTAGTATATATCATGTAATATCTCAGTCATTTTCAGGGTTGGACACTTGGGATTGCTTTGGCATACTATTGTACATATTTTCTCTGCATTTTTGGCTAAGGAAAGACCAGGGTTTTGCAGCACTATTTGGGAACCATGTGGCTTTATGTTTTGATGGTGTGCTTCTATCAATAATTGTAAGTTGTTATGTGTATCATTTTCCTTACTATCATCTTCTGCAATTGAACAAATGAAGTGATTAAGGTAGAACCCATTGATAGTCATGCTCTGTCTTTAAATTTGTTTGATTTTCCATGTTTTCATGTATTTAAGAAGAATCTCTGAAACCTTCTTGCTCTCCTTAGCTCCTCACTAGTCTGATCTATCCACTCATTCCCTTTAAAAGCATCAAGGTGATCACCTTGCTTTCCCCAACTAGACCTCTGCAAAAATTGTGCCTCATCCCCAAGCCCAGATTTGCCTTTCCCTATTCCAACACAAAAACTCCTAAAAACTCAAATCAAACCCTTGTACTTCATATCTAGCCTAATATTAGATTTTTATTTCAGTGATCTCGAGCCCCATCAATTATCTTTGCCGAGTTTGACCTGCTACGAGGCTGAGCGTGGTATGATGTTATCTTGAATCCCACCTTCCTTCAGCCTAAGGCAGATTTGAGCACTAACAATCATCGATATATATATATATATATATATATTAACTATTTTTTATATTTTTTAATTTTTTTGTCTAGAATTTTATATCTTTTTTATAATTTTTGTCAATTTTTATTATTGATTTTTTTTGTTATTTTTGTTTTATATATGTGTATATATTAATATATAGTATATTTTAGTTATCATTATTTTATGTATTAAAGTATTTATTAACTATATATAAATTTATGAAAAATCTTAACCTCAAATATTAATGTTATTATGTTTTTTAAATTTTGCAAAAATAATTAAAAATCGCATTTTAAAAATTTCATTGCGATAAAAACAAAAACATATATTTTGAAATCACTTAAAAAAACCAAACATCTTAGAATGAAAAACAAGAAAATAAATAAGATAACTTGAACAATTGTTAAATAACCAACATTAAAAAAAAATGTGCATACTTAGCACATCAGAAAATTTTAAGTGTAAAAAATATGCTTTAAAAAAAGAATGATGATTTTCAAAATTCACATGAAAATCACAAACATTTAAAAAAATTATCCACACTCAATACATCAGAAAATTTCAAGTGTCAAAAATAAGACCTAAAAAAGGGGTTGATGTCAACGCTTTTCAAAATCAGTATGAAAATAGCTAACATTTAAAAAAAATGTTCATAAGAAAATTTGAAGTGCCAAAAATATGCTTGAAAAAAGGTGTATTCTAAATCACCACTTTCAAAATCGGGTGATTTTTTGCTACCTCAAATTCTTGAGGACTGAAAAAGGTGGCGAATACATCTCAAATGACTTTGTTCAATTTTGCAGGGAGCATGGAATTCACAAGCAATTTACAACAAGGTATACATCTCAGCAAAATGGTGTCATGGAAAGGATGAATAGGACCATTATGGAAATGGCAAGGAGTATGTTGAAGGAAAAGCATTTTCCAAATGATTATTGGGCTGAAGCTGTCACTTGTGCATCATATATCATGATAGTCTAACCAAAAGTGTCAAGAATGTGGTTCTTGAAGAGGCATGGAGTGGAAGAAGGCATGGTGTCACTCACATGAGAGTGTTCGGATGTGTGGCTTATGCACATGTCCCAGATGAGTTGAGGAAGAAGTTGGACAACAAGGGGGAGAAATACATATTTGTTGGATATAGTGATGAATCGAAGGCATACACAATCTACAATCCATCAACGAAGAAGGTCATAATCAGTAGAGATGTGAAGGTCATAGAAGAGGAAGCATGGGATGGAAATTTAGAGAAGACAGTCAATGTGAAAACATTTATACCACATGATGATAAAGAGGAATTGACAACAACAAGCAATTCCTCAACTGTGACTCCGTCTACTCCTATCAAAGTGCAACAAAGAAGGCATCAAGTAACACCGTCAATAAATAATAGGAAATCGTCGCACAGTCAAGCAAGTGCTTCTCCAAGCAAGCCACAAAGCGCAACACAAGTGACATGTCAAGCCCATCTTCCGCAAGAATAAGAAGACCAAAATTCATAAATTTAAATGAAATTTATGATCAAGATGAAGTTGATAGTAGTGCTGGTTCGAATTCCTTATTTACATTGTTTTGTCATGTAGATGATCCAATCCATTTTGAGGATGTATTCAAAGAAGAAAAATTGGTTGTAGAAATGGAGGAAGAAATAGAAGCAATAGGAAACAATGAGACATGGGAGTTAATGGAACTTCCGCAAGGAAAAGATGTCACTAGAGTCAAATGGGTCTATAAGACCAAGAGCAACATTGAGGGGAAGATTGAAAGGCATAAAGAAAGGCTAGTTTTCAAAGGATGTAAGCAACAACATGGAATAGATTATGCCGAGAATTTTACACCAGTTGCGAGGATGGAGACAGTGCGTACAGTGGTGTCGATTGCCGCGGAACATAAATGGAAAGTGTATCAAATGGATATAAAATCAACGTTCTTGAATGGAGTGTTGAAAGAGGAAGTACATGTTACACAACCACTTGGTTATGAGGTAGAAGGCCAAGAAGACAAGGTGTATAGGTTGAGAATGTAGAAAATCATGTAGATTCACAAGCTCATGCAATGTACTAAAGAAAATGACAAGAATCTACTTCTACTTTCAACTATCAGAAGCCAATAGATCGATGAAAGAGGAAGATAATTAAAGACACATAACACAATATTTATTTGGAGAAAGCCACTACTCAAAACCCTACTATATGTATTACATATATCAGAAATCCAAGATGATAATACAATGCTTGTTCTCACAAGAACAATCTGAGCACTTAATATAATAAATCCTCAACTCACAAGCAAGCTCTTGGCCAACAGTTAGCCAATTCTGCTTGTCCAAGCCCCTATTTCCTTGCGAAATTCTTATGGTTGAACAACCCATATTAATGGGAATCTAGTGCATCCAAAACTATGCAATCCACACTAGGTTAAATTCCTCATTGCATGCATGATCTATACAACTCAGTAAATCATGCAACTGATAGTACATTGTCCCTACACTCTAGTCTCAAATGGGTATTTCTCAGAATCGACATGCATTAGTTTCTAATGAGGGAATCTTCAATTAACTAGAGTAGCACTAACGGATGCATTCGTGCACCAACTGACTGTTAACTCTCTATTAGTTCCACAAACAATTTGGAACTAATTTAATTGAACCTAACTCAGTAAATTGAGTTATCTAATTACAGCTCACAATTAAACTCATACTGGACACCTAAAACTTAGGGAGAACATATACATGACTTTAGAAAGACTTCCAACTCAAAATTCCTAAGCTAATTAAGTTAATTAAACATAATTAATATTTATAGGTTGCCATGAGAAGAGAATTCGATTTTAATTCTCATTTTAATTCAAGAACAAATTAAACTGGAATTGTTTGTTTCCATTTCTCAAATCTCCCTCTCAATAAGAAAGGGATTATCAGCTACCTCGATCTTGTCTCTGTGAAACTCAAATTTACATATTGACAATACTTTTGTCAAAATGTCAACATCTTTCTCCTCCGTGGGAATGTACTCTCACAACATAATCCACCTATATACACAATCTATGAGATGATGATATCATATATCAATATGCTTGGAACGATCATGAAACACTGGATTTTTAGAGAGTTTGATACAACTCTAGTTATCATAGTAAATCACAGTTGGATCCATCTGTTGACCAAAAAAACCAACCGGGATCTTCCTCATCCAGATGACCTCACATGTTGTATGACTCGCAACCATGTACTCTGCCTCTGCCGAACTGAGTGCAACCGATTTATGTTTCATGTTGTACCAAGAAACTGTCGTTGACCCAATACTGAAGATCCCTCTTGATGTGCTCTACCTATTGGATGGAATCCCTACCCAATCTGCATTAGTGAAGCCTTGAAGCTTCACTCCCTCTATTTGTCTATACCATAATCCATAATGAGAAGTGCCCCTGAGGTATCTCAACACATTATTTTCTATGTTCCAATACAGGCCTAACCATCACTTGACTAAGTTTGTTAACTGCATATCACATATCTGATCATGTGTTCACCAAGTACATGAGTGAACCAACAAGATGCCTGTAAATAGTAGCTTCTACTACTTCCCTTGAAGTAGCATCCTCATTCCTCTAGTTACCTGCTAGAGGAGTGACCTCCATGGGTTTGCTTCTCTCCATGTGGAATTTCCTGAGTATCTCGTTGGTATACTTTCCCTGAGACACAAACAACTCCCCATCTCCCTACCATACCTCCATGCCAAGAAAGTAATGCATGAGCTCCATGCCCTTCATCTCAAACTCTCTTGCAAGGTACTCACAATATTTTGATCAACTAATCATCACCTGTCAGTATAAGATCATCAACATAAAGTACAATGATCAACAACTTACCTTCCACCACTATGTGGTACAGGTTCACATCCTCTTCACTCTTCATGAAGCCAAACCTGGTGAAGTAGCTATCTATTCTGGTGTACCAAGCACAGGGTGCTTGCTTCAACACATACAACGCTCTTCTGAGCCAACACACATGCGACTCACGATCAAAGGTTTCAAAACCTTTAGGTTGATCTATGTACACCTCTTCCTCAATCATGCCATTAAGGAAGGACGTCTTCACATCCATTTGATGTATCTTCCAACCCATATGTGCTGATAGTGCCAATATATATCTGATTGACGAGTACCTTGCAACAAGAGCAAAGGTCTCATCATAGTCAGTCCCCTCTACTTTTGAAAATCCACGGGCCACAAATATAGCCTTATGCTTCTCCACACTACCATTTGTAGCTTGCTTTTACCTTGTAAAGCCAACAGGAGCTCACCATTGACTTGTCCTCAAGTCTTGGGACCACATCCCAAACACTATTACGAACTATGGAGTCATACTCCTCCACCATGGAATCAACCCAAACTGGCTATTTCATTTCTTCCTTAAAGGAAGATGGCTCTGTCACAACAAATTTTCCCATAAGAGCCATGTATCCAATGTACCTCTCAGGTGTCCTTCTCTGCTTGCACCTGTGAGGAGAGTAGTTCCGAGCTACCAATTTATTGCATGTGCTAGGACAGGGAACGGACTTACTTTCTGCATCTCAACTTCAAAACAAGGGCTATGACATTTTCTTCATTAAGGAGAAAGTATCATGAAACACCTGAGTTGGAAAAAGAAGGTCCATATCGGAATTAGAAGTAACAGGTTGTACAGATTGTAGCTAGAATCACCAATGGCATTGATAGGCAGTAATGGAGACAAGGATTTGAATGAACTATGGCACAGAAGGATGCGACATTTGCACCATGGGGCTCTGAGAATTCTCAGGAAAAATGTAACAGGAGTTCCAAATCTTAGTACTGAATGTGATGATGTATGCAGAGGGTGTTCTCTGGGAAAGTATGCCAAAGTAACATTTCCAAGAAGTAACAATATGGCCAAGAGTGTACTGGGATTGATACTCTCATACATCTGCAGACCGATGTTGACAAAAGCTCTTAGTGGTGCCGAATACTTCATCACCTTCATCGATGACCATTCCAGGAAGACTTCGATCTAATTTCTAAAAACCAAAGGCAAGGTTTTTGGTCAATTCAAAGAGTTCAAGGCTCTAATGGAGAAGCTGACAGGAAAGAAGATAAAAGTGTTGCACTCAGACAATGTTGGAGAGTATGTTGACAAGGACTTCACCGATTTTTGCATTAGGGAGGGAATCAGAAGAGATTGGACAACTCCCTATAATCCAGAGCAGAATGGAGTAGCAGAAAGGAAGAACGGGACTATTGTGGAAGTAGCTAGGGCTATGATGTATGATCAGGATATGCCAAAATTCATGTGGGCAGAAGCATGTAGCACGACAATCTATGTCTAGAATAGACCTCCTCATAGGGAGTTGGGTAAGATTAATCCAGAGAAGGTCTTCACTGAGAAGACACCTAAAGTTAGTCATTTCAAGATATTTAGGAGTCTCGCATATTGCCGTATACCCGAGGAGAAAAGGAAGAAGTTAGATCAAACTGCAGAGAAAGGATATCTTGGGGGATATAGTGAGAATGCTAAGGCATATAGAGTCTATATTCTAGGAATAAGGAAGGTAGTAGTTTAGAGAGATGTAAAATTCATGGAGGATAGAGCTTTCATAAAATCTCGAGAAATGCCTTTCAAGGAGCAATCAAAAGATGAGCCATTGGTCAAACCACTTCAACCAACAGAAGCTAGTACCAAAAATTACCCTACTACCAGATGCACCTACTACCATAGGAAGAATGAGCCAGGAACTATGACACATTCTACAGGATATCGAAGAATTCATTGGTGCACCTAGGAATAGTAAAAGGGAGTGAAGACAACTAGATAGATACCAAGCCTTAGTAGCTCAGGTTGGGGAACCCTCTAGTTTTCAGGAGGCTGTTCAACATCAAGTATACGTAGATGCGATGGTGGAGGAATACAACTCTATATTGGTGAATGATGTCTGGGAAGTGGTGCCTAGGCCTCAAGGCAGATCAGTGGTAGGTTCGAGATGGATCTACAAGATCAAATATACTGCAGACGACAGCGTGGAGAAATACAAAGCCAGGTTTGTGGCAAAGGGGTAAGCTCAGAAGGAAGGAATAGACTACGAAGAGACCTTCACCCCAGTAGCCAGGTTTACATCTATTAGAACCATGATATCTCTTGCAGCACAGATGGAGTGGGAGATTCATTAGATGGATGTCAAGATGACATTCTTGAATGGGGTAATAGAAGAGGAATTATACATTGAACAGCCAAAAGGCTTTGAGACACATGAGAATAAATCTCATGCATGTAGATTAAAGAAAGCCTTTTATGGGCTCAAACAGGAACCTAGAGCATGGTATGGTTGAATTGATGGCTACTTGTAGAAGGTGGGCTTCATCAAGAGTGATGCAAATCCCAATCTCTACTATTTGGTTGTAGAGAATGAGTCTCTAGTCCTAGTATTATATGTGTATGATCTCTTCCTGACAGGATCATCCAGGCTCATCAAGGACTGCAAGAAGAATTTAGCCACAGAATTCGACATGAAGGATTTGGGACAGATGCATTATTTCCTAGGGTTGGAAGTTTGGCAGCAGAAGGGTGAGATCTTCCTTGGACACGAGAGATATGATACATAAATCCTGAAGAGATTCAGGATGTAGGACTGGAGGCCTATAACTACTCCAATGATCACCAACTAGAAGAAAATTGATGCATTAGAAGATAAAGATGTTGATCCCACCTTATACAGACATCTCATAGGATCCCTGATGTATCTGGTCAATACCAGGCCAGACTTATGTTACGTTGTCAACACCCTTAGCCAGTGCATGATGGAACCTAAGAGGGAACATTGGGCAGCAACCAAACATGTTCTCAGGTATATATAAGGAACAATCGAGCATGGACTATTGTACACCAGGGGCAATGACATCAGGTTGACTGGGTTCACTGACGTAGATTGTGTTATGAAACCAGCTCAAGAATAGATATAAATGTTGTAATAGACCTGGTGTCTTAATTGTTTCAACTTTATTTTGTTGGCAAACCAAACATTCCGCCACAAACTTTTGAATATCTAATTTAAGGCCATCCTAAAAAAATTCATTCTTAACCCTGTGGTAAGTTTTTAAAAATCCCGAGTGCCCTCCTAAGGGAGAAGTGTGCAATTCCATAAGAATCTT
>APFE030505760.1:82185-94508 GCA_000404065.3 Pinus taeda
TATAGGAGTCTAAGGAGTCACAATATAAACCAGCCGACCTAACAATAATAATATAAAGCCACAAAAATAACGATAGAGAGATTCTATGGGGCACAGTAATAACAATATGGGGGCAATAGGGGCACAATAATATTAATAAGGGATATAACTACAATAGTAATGGGGTAATCACTAGTATTATAGGGACCCAACAAGAGCCTATGATATCATGATTAACATTTCTTTTGTTCGCATCATGAGTTTCCTTTACTACCTTTTCACCATTAGTAAATATTTCTTGTAGAAAATTTGTCAAATCTGCCTTCAAATCTGTCATGCCTGTCTTCAAATTTGTGTTCAAATCTATCTTCAATTCTTCCATGTCTGTCTTCAAATCTGTCTTCCATTCATCCATCTTAGCTTCCACACTCTTTATCTTAGATTCCATGCCATTTATCTTAGCTTCTGTTAGCTTTTGTGAGTGTGACATTTGTTGCACTTGTTCTTGTAATTTTGATATATCATGTAGCATTTCTTCCTCTTCTTCATGAGTCATGCTAGAGCTTTCAGGTTCCTTACTAGGTGTTTACATTTTCTTTCCTCAAGGAATCAGTTACCGATACTAATGCTCTACTATGCCCTTTGAATTCCTTCAAAATAATTTTTCAAACCAAGCTTAAGCAAAAATTTAAAAAATCTACACACCTTTTTTCACTTTGTAGGAGCTCAATATTGCCTCTGATTTATCTCTGTAATTTAGCATCATCCAGTTCTGAAATTGTGACCTACAGGAGCCCTCTGTGTCTTCTTTCTAATGCCACTAGTCTAACCCCAATTGGATTCTCCAATGAAGAGTTATGCCAAATCTCCCACAGTGACCTGATTATAGACTAATTCAATAGAGCGAACTTGTACGACATTCCATGTGTCCCTGTTTCGACCTTTTGCTCTGAAAAATATATGGAAGAAACTACAGACCGTCCTCTTTCTATGCCTTCTTACGAAATTTCAATCTGATGCTCAGATTGAAAGTTATGACGATTTTCCCCAGGTCACCTGTTTGGAATGTAATTCAGCAGTCTACAAAAAGACCAACTTCCTCAGATCATATCTCCACAAATATAGCACATTGACATCAATGTCTCTAAGAATTCAGTATTTCATGATAGGTCAAAGCACATTGATATCAGGTGTCACTTTGTCAAAGACTGTGTCCAACGAGGAGAAACACAGTTGAGCTACACTCCTACAGGAGAACAAGTGGCGAACATCCTCACCAATGCCCTAGGAAGAACAAAGTTCATTTATTTCAGGGAGAAGATGGGGATGGTAAAGAATTCATTTCAGTAGCAGAAATTGATAAGTGTCAGGTGTTGCAGTGCAATAGTTAGCCATGCTATGGGAAGCATGGGCAACATATGGAGAGGGAGTTGCAGCCAAGGTGCAGCAGTGGCAGTGGTAGTGTTATTGACAACATTACAGAAAGCATGAGTGCATATGGTGTGAGGCATCAGGCCAAGCATCAACACAGGTACTGGTGTGGAAGGATCAGTGTGATGTTCTAGTGATGGAGCATTACTAGAGTACATTCCTCTCTAAGAGGGAGTGTTGATTTTTTGTAGCATCAGATGTGCTCTAGCCTTGAAAATTGGTGGAGAAGCTAAGGCACATGAGATCTCTAAAACCAAGAAATCATTTTTGGGAAATTTCATCCAGTTGGAGAGATATTAAAATAATTAATATTTTTAATGGAGTTCCTAAGTCTAAACTTAGGAAAAATAAAATATTAATGGGTATTAATATAAAATTAGGTGAGAAGGTTCTAAATGACGAGGATCAAGAAAAATCTAATCTTAGCCATTGATTAGGGACTTAATATCGGTCATTGAAGACTCAACAGGAAAAGTATAAGAGGAGGCTTGAGGATCAGTTGGGGATACACTAGCAGATACTTAGTATCTCAAGGAAAATTGATTCTCAAAGAGAAGGAGATTGATTTTAGAGGGAGAGTTGCAGGGTGGAGGAAGAGGGGGGATTAGCAGTAGTCAGGGAGCTCAGAAGAAGTGACATAGGGACTCTGAGAGACAGCACAAAGAGAGACGCAGATCAGAGAGACATAGGGATGATGCAGAGAGGGACAAGAGCTACGTAGAGCCATGCAAAATGATGCAGTAGAGAAAGGAAGCTCTCCACAGTGTCAGAATGTCTCAGAGAAAAGTCTAAGGTGTTTTCTCCCAGTGTCTATGTAAATTTCTATGTAAAATCAATTGTTGTTGAAGATTAATAAAACCCCCCTTTGCTGCACTGGTTTTCATGCATCAGGTTTTTTCGGGGACAATTGTCCAAAAATAATTATGTTGATGTGATTGATTTTTTTTTTTTTTTCCACTGGAAAAATCTGAAATTTTTCATTATAAGGAAAAATTACATATTGTAGATTCCTGTTGCATATGCTGTAGCTGAGTCATCATGGACTGAGCATAAAAATATATATAAGGTCTGTTAGATACACCATGCAGGGTGATCTATTGTTATATCAGCCAGTAGATCAAAAATTTTTATATATCTGAGTAGCCTGTACATGAGCCATGCAGGGCTCTTTGATAGTTGTAAAAAACTATATTCTACGCCTAAATACAATCATAAAAAATTTTCATGTTATGACAGTGTTTGAACAAAAAGGATAGTGATCAGGGACTCAATCCCCTCTGATAGTGCTGATCTATATATGGCCAATGGTAATATTGATATACATCTGTCCCCTTGTGTTCTTGAATCAACCACTCGCCTCTGGGTAATGCCGAGACCTCTTTGGATAGTTCGTCAGTGCTGCTGTTATGCTCCCTGTAAATATGATTGCAAGAAATAGTGTTAAATGTTGCCTTGAATATATTAACTTCATGCAATATATTGCTGAGAGTGTGTGTGTGACATGTAGTAATGCCATTGAACCAGTTGATTATGTTCTTTGAGTCCCCAAAAACATTTAGATTGATGCATTGATGCCCCAAAGAAAAATGAAGTGATGAAGGGTCATTAGTTCTGCAAAATTGTTGGTGCCAATGCCCAAACCCATCTTTACTCTGAAGAAATGTTGTTCACTGATGTATAGAGTGAATCCTCCTCCATAGCCTTGTTGATTAGTGGCGCCATCATAAAAGGCCCAGGGAGTGCTTTTGTCAATGTTGGGGGGGGGGCACGTGGTCTGCGCTCTCTAGGAGGCGGGGGATCAGGTAATTCATTATATGTTGAGATAATAACAGCCACAATGTGGGGCCAGTGTATTGGTTTGTTATAAAAAATGTAGCGATATCGAGCCAGCCAGGTATACTAACTAATGACCAAGGGGAGGCACATTACTTTGGATCCCCTATGTCGGTTTGTCTAGTCGTCCCATGCGCTACCAAGTTCATTGCCAACCCATTGTCCAGAAAATCGGATAGAGGAAGATATGTCTTGCCAAAGAGTGTGCAGGGTGGTGCACTGCAGAAATAGATGGACGGTAGATTCGGATGAACATTTGCAAAGAATACACCAAGTTGGCCCATAAAAATATCTATGAAGGAGATGTTCTCCCGTGGGTATTTTGTCACTGAGAATGCACCAGAATAATAATCTGGTGCACGGTGGTGCTGCGAGTTTCCAAATGTTACTCCACTAGATTGAAACCTGTTCAGGCCTTTTTTGTTGCATCAAGGAGATGTAGCCTGACTTGGGGGAGTATACGCCATTTTCTGCCTGACTCCAAACTAGTTCGTTCGGACCCTCTTTGATCCTTATGTGGGATTAGTTAGCACAGAAATATAATCCTGCCATTCTAGATGCCATCGAGGAGGGAGGTCAGGTAGTCTTGCAGATTTCCATGCTTGTGAGAACATGCCAGTGTTTTGTGGATCTGCAATGTGTGACAATACCATAATCCCATGGGAGTGAAGATACTGTAAGAGGTCTCTGGAAAGAAAATGTCTTCCTCCTCCTCCGATCCAAGGGTCTAGGCCAATCTGAGCCATGGAACCATCATTAATTCTCCACACCAAATTTTCTCTAATATGGGGTAGGGAATTCAGAAGTGCCTTCCACACAGATGATATGCCAATCGATGGCCAGCTAGGCAATCGTATCCAATTCATAATGTTCTGGCGAAAAATGTATTTATGATATGAAATAGATGTCCATAGGTTTTGACCGGTCAGCAGGGTCCAACTCATTTTAGCAGATAAGGCCTGTGCAAAATGAGGAAGATCTTTTAAGCCCCAACCTCCCCACTTCTTTGGTAGTGCTATCTTTTTCCAGCTGATCTAGGAAAAAATTATTTTATCTTGATCCCTATTCCAGAGATATCTATTGCACAGCTGCTGCAAGCGGTGTAGGATATTTCTGGGGATCCAAGCAAGAGCCATCCAGAAAACTGGTGTAGCTTCCAGGACTAATTTGATAAGGACAAGCCTGCCTACCTTGGATAGATATCTATGACTCCAGATGGACAGTCTCTTCTCCAATTTTGTGACAAGCCAAACCCAATCTGCAATCTTCTGACAGGTAGGTTTTAACCAAAACCCCAGATATTTGAGACCTCTATCCAAAGGGTGAATATAGTAAGGAAAGAGTTGGTGTGCAAATTGGGATTCATGGACAGAAGTACGAGCGAAAGTGATGGTAGATTTTGTATGATTAGTAACCATCCCAGTGGCAGACGAGAACAATAGTAGGATCTTGGAGAAAGAGCGAGAACCCCGAATACTACCATCCAGTAGAATAAGCATATCATCCACAAATAAGAGATGTGTAAGAAAGCAGTCATCAGATATCTTGAGGCCACACGGGTCTCCTTCCCTCTTAGCTAATGCCATGAGACGACTGAGGCCTTCCATCACAATGAGGAAGAGGACAGGAGATAGAGGGCAACCTTGTCTTAGCCCCCTTTCCAAATGGAAGAAAAGAGCAGTCGAGCCATTGATGAGGACACTGAAGGTGGGCGTGGTAATGCAGGCCATGATCCATGTAATATATTCTAGAGGAAAGCCCAGATGGGTGAGCATCATCTTGATGTAAAGCCAACTAACCCTATCAAAGGCCTTGGACAAGTCAATTTTGAGAATGATGCCCTTTAAATGTCTAGCCCAAATTGAATGAATGGCTTCCTCAGCCGATCCAATGGCTTCATGGATCTGTCTAGAATCCAGGAAGGAAAATTGTTGAGGTGCAATGTTCTGGGAGAGGATAGGCCTGAGTCTATTTGCAATGATCTTAGAAATGATCTTGTATAGGCAATTTCACAAGGATATAGGCCTATAATCATCAAAAGATGATGGAGAATCAGACTTAGGAATTGTTATCACTCAGGTTGTCCCTAGGCTCCTATTAGGGATACGGCCGAGGTAACCACAAACCAATCTTCTGATTGCAGGTTCTAGCCCACCTGCAATCGGAGAGGGCTCTCTCCTTTAGATTCAACCTTAGTTGATCTAGATTCAACCTTAGTTGATGATTTTAGGCTAGCTTTCTGACTTCAAGGGAATGTTGACTGTGATTGGAAGGAAGGCAGGATTCTCGAGTAAAGAGGCACAGTAAGGTGTTATAAGTTCTGAACCATTGGGCATGGAGTCACAGATTGAGGCATGCGAGCGTTTTCTTGGTCACAAGGGGATACAGAGCGGGATAGCCACGCATGATACAATATTCAGGTTGCTGAAAGTACGGAATGAATATCAGGGATGAAAGGCAAAAAAGAATCATTTCATCATGCTGACCAAGGGGAGAAGTGGATGAGTGGGATCCCGGAGCCGTTAAGAATTCCAAAGACATGCACTCATATATGAAAGAAACAGGGTAAACTAGAGCAGTTAAGAATTCTAGCTCATAACTGTTTCAGCAGAAAACATCGAAAAGTGCAGAAATTGAACTTAAGGTGTATTTAAACAAATCTTAAGCTATTCTTTTTTTTTCTGCAGCTTAGAATGGCGGAAAGATGATAAAAACATAAAATAAACAGGGAGGGAGAACACTTATTGGATCATGCAGAGACACAGGAATTCCGTGATCATTCCTTAGCCAAGAGAAAACAGCAAGTTGTTTCACAATCCATGCTTTCAGCAATCTTTGATTATGAAAGATATGACAGTTACAGTGCGAGTCTTTACTCAGAGAAATTGCTGGAAAGGAAACTGACGAACAACTACTACTACCAACCAACCAACCCTTTACAATATCGCTTCGGGTGGTATTTATAACAAAATATCAGAAAGACATCATTACAAGTGACCTTGACAGGTCTGCTTAGAACTCTTCGACAATCTAAATGCTACTGAAATTAAATGCAAGTAAATCTTTTTTGACTGCGCTAGGGGCAGCTGAATCGGAACAGGTGACGAGGTGGCCCTTGGGGACCAGATGCGATGCTGCTGAAGTGAATGAGCTGTGGGGCTGCAGTTCGGCTTTGGTGCGAATTGAATGTGAAATTATTACGATTTGAGAGCTTCAAGTGACTTTGCTCTCCTTCTGTGAATCTGCTGGAAGATATTCAATTTTCTCTTGCTTTGTGCCACCGCTCAAGATATTCTCTGATACACTTTGCCGCTACATTGATGGTTTCCGTCATCGACTGATACTCTTTGACATGCTTGATATCTGCTGATTTGATCTGATACACTTTAAACTCTGTGATTGATCTGCTGCTGTCTTTAAACCGGATCCTTTGGCACGCTTGGGCGATTTTCAGGCTTTTTCGACGTGCAGTGGGCTCGGCAACCGGAAGATTCCCTGAAGATTCCTCGAAATGGCCTATTTCCCGTAGCGATGCGCGAATAGTGCTTCACGCTATTTGCGCATCGGAAACTGCCTCTGTTTCTTGATCTGGAGCTCTGAAGTGCGACTTTTCTTCTTGCGCGAAGCTTTTTCGGCTTTTTTGGCTGCTGACGTAAGCATGGCATCGGCTGTACAGTGGATGACATCATCTGTGGGTCCCTAGTACAACGCGACGTGGTGAGGTACTGGATAAACTGAGGTGAAGAGACTCCGATGTGATATCGCGATATCGCGTCAGTGGGGAAAGAGGGGGATCATCGGGTTGGGCATTTGGCGCTTGCGACTGCCGATATGCGATATCGCGATATCGCATCAGCGGAGAAGAAAGGTGGACGGGTTGGACACTCGGCGTTTGTGATCACCGATCACCGATATTGCAATATCGCATCGGCGGGGGACAGATGGGCTATGCTTGGTATGAATGCGAGAGTGCGAGGTTGCGACGCGAAAACGGTCTTGAGGGGAAAAGGTAAGTAAGTGAGTGTGAAGGTCATATAAGGTTTTCAAAAGGGGTCCGACTACCTCGGGGGAACTTTATACTTTGGAAGGAGTCCATCGTATTTCGGGAAGTGGTTGGGAGGTCGAGCTCTTGCTTAGTTTATGATAAACTGAGCAATTCCCGGGAACTGATATGGTTATTTTTCAACCAGGGGAGGGATATTACATAAGGGATTTTTAGTTAATATTAATACGGGGATGGGAAACATAGGGAGCTAGATAATAATGTTAGTGGTTAACATGGAGATGATAAGAAAGTGCTAAGTTCAGGAGACTTAGGCTGTTACAGGGGGTAGGACCATACTTCGGGAGAAGATATGGAACAACTTTGAGTAAAGAAGATCTTTACTCAACCGGAGTGATGAAGATGATGAACTTAGAGGCGTCAAGCAGATCTTGACCTCTTTTGGGATGTTAGTTAATGTTTGGGGAAAACAGAGAAGGGAAGTTAGTTATACCTCATTTGAGCCTTTTTTCTTACAAATCTTTGTTGATTATGTTCTGCATAATATGATGCTTGCAAACTTGGAACTTGTCAGCAATTCAACAGCCTCAAAACTACCTACCCAGCCTACTTTCCTAGCATTTTTTCTTCTTTAGCTTGGGGGTGCACTTAGACTTGCAAACCCATCATACATTTTCTTTTGATGCTTTCCTATCTACATACTACCCTTATTTCTTCCAGAGCCCAGATTAAACTGTTGGAATCTCTATTCCTCTACCTATCTAAGAGTCCTGCCAAGATTAAACTGTTTGACAGACTTACAATCTCTATATTCTAAAAACAAGAAAATTTAAACCTAGGGAGACCAAGATTAACTGTTTGGACCTCCCTTTAACTAACAGTAGCGATACCAGGAAAACTTTACAAAATTTGAAGGCAATTGAATGAACTTGAAGTAGCCTTCTTCATATGGAGACTGTTTGAGTAAATATGGAGCATTGCAGCAAGCAAAGTACAACATATTTGGCCCGTGAAATGCCAATCATGAGATATGAATACCTGCTGCAGCAAGAGCTAACAGTGGCTCCACTCGGGGATGGCTTCTCCTTGCGGGAAGTCAAGAACAGCAGGCCAGAACGCCTTGATTTTACTTTCTTGCTGTCCTCTGCAAAATTTATTTTCTCCGGCCGCTTTATTTCTTTTACCTACCTACCCTAACCAGCAACTGCTTTTCCATTAGGTAAAATCAAATAACCAGTGCAGCCATTTAAGCAACTGTAAAACGAGATAATCTTGCTGGTCGATCGTTTCTGAACGCAAAAGCATCATCCGGGCATGAGCTTTTACAACCAAAATTGTGGCCTCCATCACTTGTTGCTGAAGCTTACGGTCTTCACTCAGAGAACATGTTAGCAAAATTTTGTTAAGCCAAAGTTCCATATAATCTGCGATTGGATCAATGAACTTACCCTGTGAGAGAACTTCCTCTGCTTCGTTTGAATCTTCAGTAGAATCATGCAGAGTCTGTAAATCAGCAGGTGGCGACATCTTCTCCTGAGTTAAGGACGGGAGACTTCGGCACGATTTGGGACCTTCTGGGTCGAGGGGAGCAACTGCATCTTCGGTAATGAGCCTAGCAGATGATCCTTCTGTCTTTCCCTTGGATCCCAGATCACACAGAATCCTCAGGTCCTCAGGCAATAGTGTTCCCTCCTGAATGTGGGCATGGAAGCTTAGGTATGATTCCGGGTTCTTTGGGCTGGAAGGATCAGTTACATCGTCGGTAATGACCCTAGCCGTTGATCCTTCTGTCTTTCCCTTGGAACCTAGATCATACTCAAACTGTAATTCAGGAGACAACACTATTTCCCGCTGAACTGGAGGAGGAAGATTTTGGCAAAACTCTTGAGGGTTGCGGAAATCATAAGACTGAATTTGAGCTCCTAGGAGTTCAATTTCGGTCTCATATTTTTCCACAACAAACTCAAGGAACAATTTATTTCGGCCGCCAGGTATTTTTGACAATACCTTTCTGAAAAATTTGTCATCGAGCTCAAACTCTGATAAACTTTCTCTCCATTTTTCTAAAGCTTCTTCTATCGGAAGTTCTTCCCAAGATTCGGTCATTCTCTCTTGTTGATCATACATGGGGTACTTGGCTATAACATTTGGTTTGTTCCTCAGTGGAGCCTTTGATTGAAATTGAAGTGGAGTCACCAGGTGGATGTCTGGACTCTGAAGTGCCTAATCTCTGTCCACCATCAAAGATCAGAACTAAACATGACAAGCCTTCAAAAATAGGAGCACTTCCTCCATTGGGGTTTAAAGGATGAACCAAGCGCTTGAATCCCCAATGGCGCGCGCAGATACAGGTCGACCGAGGCTTTTACAAGTCGGTTTTTTCCACTGTAGAGCTGCAGAGTGGTTGCATTGATTTATCTGAGGAGGTTCCCCAGTGGAGTCGCCATTATGTTATCACTCAGGTTGTCCCTAGGCTCCTATTAGGGATACGACCGAGGTAACCACAAACCAATCTTCTGATTGCAGGTTCTAGCCCACCTGCAATCGGAGAGGGCTCTCTCCTTTAGATTCAACCTTAGTTGATCTAGATTCAACCTCAGTTGATGATTTTAGGCTAGCTTTCTGACTTCAAGGGAATGTTGACTGTGATTGGAAGGAAGTAGGATTCTTGAGTAAAGAGGCACAATAAGGTGTTATAAGTTCTGAACCATTGGGCATTGAGTCACAGATTTAGGCGTGCGAGCGTTTTCTTGGTCACAAGGGGATACGGAGCGGGATAGCCACGCAGGATACAATACTTAGTCTGCTGAAAGTACGGAATGAATATCAGGGATGAACGACAAAAGAGAATTATTTCATCATGCTGACAAAGGGGAGAAGTGGATGAGTGGGATCCCAGAGCAGTTAAGAATTCCAAAGACATGCACTCATATATGAAAGAAACAGGGTAAACCAGAGCAGTTAAGAATTCTAGCTCATAACTGTTTCAGCAGAAAACATCGAAAAGTGCAGGAATTGAACTTAAGGTGTAACAAAACAAATCTTAAGCTATTCTTTTTTCCTGCAGCTTAGAAAGGCAGAAAGATGATAAAAACATAAAATAAACAGGGAGGGAGAACACTTATTGGATCATGCAGAGACACAGGAATTCCGTGATCATTCCTTGGCCAAGAGAAAACAACAAGTTGTTTCGCAATCCATGCTTTCAGCAATCTTTTGATTATGAAAAGTTTGGACCAGCTTAACAGTGCGGTCTTTACTTCAGGAGAAAATTGCTGGAAAAGGAAACTGACCAACAACTACTACTACCAACCAACCAACCCTTCACAATATCGCTTCGGGTGGTATTTATAAACAAAATATCAGGAAGACATCATTACAATTGACCTTGACAGGTCTTCTTAGAACTCTTCGACAATCTAAATGCTACTGAAATTAAATGCAAGTAAATCATTTTTGACTGCGTTGGGGGCAGCTGAATTGGAACAGGTGACGACGTGGCCCTTGGGGACCAGATGCGGTGCTGCTAAAGTGAATGAGCTGTGGGGCTGCAGTTCGGCTTTGGTGCGAATTGAATGTGCAATTATTACGATTTGAGAGCTTCAAGTGACTTTGCTCTCCTTCTGTGAATCTGCTGGAAGATATTCAATTTTCTCTTGCTTTGGGTCACCGCTCAAGATATTCTCTGACACACTTTGCCGCTACATTGATGGTTTCCGCCGTCGACTGATACTCTTTGACATGCTTGATATCTACTGATTTGATCTGATACACTTTAAACTCTGTGATTGATCTGCTGTTGTCTTCAAACCGGATCCTTTGGCACGCTTGGGCGATTTTCGGGCTTTCTCGGTGCGTAGTGGGCTCGGCAACCGGAAGATTCCCTGAAGATTCCTCGAAATGGCCTATTTCCCATAGTGATGCGCGAATAACGCTTCCGAAAACTGCCTCTATTTCTTGATCTGGAGCTTCAAAGTGCGACTTTTCTTCCTGCGCGAAGCTCTTTCGGCTTTTCTGGCTGCTGATGTAAGCATGGCGTCGGCTGTACGGTGGATGACATCATCTGTGGGTCCCTGGTACAACACGACGTTGTGAGGTACTGGATAAACTGAGGTGAAGAGACTCTGATGCGATATCGCGATATCGCGTCGGCGGGGAAAGAGGGGGATCATCGGGTTGGGCATTTGGTGCTTGCGACTGCCGATATGCGATATCGCGATATCGTATCGGCAGAGAAGAAAGGTGGACAGGTTGGACACTCGGCGTTTGTGATCGCTGATTGCCGATATCGCAATATCACATCGGTGGGGGACGGATGGGCTATGCTTGGTATGAATGCGAGAGTGCGAGGTTGCGACGCGAAAATGGTCTTGAGGGGAAAAGGTAAGTAAGTGAGTGTGAAGGTCATATAAGGTTTTCGGAAGGGGTCCGACTACCTCGGGGGAACTTTATACTTTGGAAGGAGTCCATCGTATTTCGGGTAGTGGTTGGGAGGTCGGGCTCTTGCTTAGTTTCTGATAAACTAAGCAATTCCCGGGAACTGATATGGTTATTTTTCAACCAGGGGAGGGATATTACATAAGGGATTTTTAGTTAATATTAATACGGGGATGGAAACATAGGGAGCTAGATAATAATGTTAGTGGTTAACATGGAGATGATAAGAAAGCGCTAAGTTCGGGAGACTTAGGCTGTTATAGGGGGTAGGACCATACTTCGGGAGAAGATATGGAACAACTTTGAGTAAAGCAGATCTTTACTCAACCGGAGTGATGAAGATGATGAACTTAAGAGGCGTCAAGCAGATCTTGACCTCTTTTGGGATGTTAGTTAATGTTTGGGGAAAACAGAGAAGGGAAGTTAGTTATACCTCATTTGAGCCTTTTTGCTTACAAATCTTTGCTCATTATGTTCTGCATAATATGATGCCTGCAAACTTGGAACTTGTCAGCAATTCAACAGCCTCAAAACTACCTACCCAGCCTACTTTCCTAGCATTTTTTCTTCTTTAGCTTGGGGGTGCACTTAGACTTGCAAACCCATCATACATTTTCTTTTGATGCTTTCCTATCTACAT